>PVJL010002905.1:0-176360 GCA_004026885.1 Lyroderma lyra
ACAGTTGCACTTATGAACAAATGCAGTAGCAGAGATGATTTGAGACTCTTATGAGCAGAGCCAGACACAGGGTATAAATTAACAGATGTCTGAAACTGTGATGTAAGGTGCATTAAGTGTTTTTGAAAACATTTTTATTGCCATTTTATATAGCTTTAATTTCCACAATACAAAAATAAAATCTCTGTTGTGAAAAGTATATATTGACCTGAAGAGCATTTATTTTTATGTTGCTCTCTTACACTGATACTGCCTCAAGATGTCTTCTACACAGCATTTTCGCCAGTTGATTTTTTTCCTGCTGCTGATCATAGAATACCATCTCTGAGGTCCTTTTAACTATCAGAAACTAAATGTATACCTCAATACACGGTAGGTTCTTGAATGTAAAAAATCTGTTTTGTGTTATGTAGTATCATTTCCTGGTTGTATAATATTTCCTAATTATTTTAACAATACACTGTACCTAAATTCTAGCTTATTTTCAGGAATATCATACTTTCCCTATTTTCCCTTATCCACAGCCTATTATTGTTCTTGGCATGTTGTCTCGACTTTAGGATATTTTAAGGATATTTCCCTCTTTCTTTCATCATATTCAAATAATTGTAGACTCTTATTACTTACCCTAATTGAAGGTTTTATTCTAGGATCCATCTGTACTTAATGCTTGCTCAGTTATTTATAATTAATCACTATGAATTTGTTCATTCCTTCATTTTTATAGAAGAGCTACTTATCTTTTTACTTCTTGTAAATTTAAACTTATTCATTTCAATAAAGTGTCATCATTAGAAAATTTCATAACAACTTTTTGGAGAGTTATATCTGAACATATAATATACATAGGGAATCCATATTATTTTATTATAAATTATTTTTCTTTTATCTTGATTTTATATTACAGTTAAAAAATTGTATCCAATTTTAAAAATCAATATGTTAATTTTTCTGTGGATTTTAATCGAAGTTATTAAAGGGAATATTATATAATAATTATATGAAAAGAGAATAGCATCTAATAGAGTTGAGTACACCGCACTAGATAATCCCTAAAGTTTTTCCATCTCTACAATCCTGAGACTCCATGGTCTCTCTAACCTTATTATGAATGGTGAACACTCCTGTCTCCCCAAACTGTAAACATTGCACTCACAGAAACTTACACTAAGTTGAATGTACTCTTTTGGTAGTATAAACAACTATTTTGCACATATAAAAGACAGTGAGCCATTTTTGTGTTATTTCATTGAATTGAGAAGATTATGTTAAACCAAGAGATACAAACACTAGTTCTCCCAACAGGACGATTTTCACACACACACCTGCACGCTCTTCTTACCTAGCTTGATAAGGCGAAGCATGGAGGTATTACTTCCTCTTTCAGTGCAAGCGGTTACTGAGAGATTGTAGATATCTCCTGGAGGCAGGCTGAGAATCGCATTCATGACATTGCGTGTTACCTGCAAGATCATCAAAACGGAGGGTTTAAACTTCTGGTGAACTTTAACTAGAATACCATTCCAAAGAACAATAGGGCTATCACAGAATACCCTCCGTTCTGTGCGGCAATCCACAATTGATTACAAGCTTGTGAGTATGTTATTTCCTCGGAAAAAGGATATAAATTCCTCAACTGAACCAAATACAAGGTAGCTCTAAACATGCATAATACATACCACAACATTTTTGTTGTTACCCTTGTTTGGCAGAGAATTACTCTATTATTTTTTCCTCATCTGCAGCAAATTTTAGAAAAGGCAATTGCTGGGTGCTCCTGATAAGTACAATTCTCAGCCCTAGCTGAGACATTCAGTAGAAACCTAGCCATGTCTATAGATACCTGGCTTCTTAACTAACGACTTATTTCCAGGCCTCCTGTATAGCTAAAGGGGACCGTGTGATCCAATTCCGACCAGTGAGTTGTAAATAGAAGTCACATGGGCTGTTTATAGTTCCATTCACACCCTGTAAATGCTGGGCTTCCATGTCCCATTTCCCCTTCCTGCAGGCTGGAGTATGAATGTAATGATAGTGAAGGTTCACCTGTGCATATGAGGTTACCTAGAGTGACAGCCGGAGCAACAAGGGAGAAAGGAACTGGACCCCTAGGTGATCCCTTACAGCAGAAGTGCCCTGTTAGTCCTGCGCTAGCATGAGAGAGACATAAACTTTGATTTTCTTTGAGCCACAATCACTTTTTTTATTACAGTAATTTAACCTGTACCCCAAGTAATTAATACAATGTCAAAAAGCTTAATAAACCAGGAGAAAAGTAGCCCATATTCCCAGTGTATCCAAATATTTAGATGTTGGGATATACAGGGAAACTATTAACACTTAATATCTGTGCTTTTCTTGAAAGTATTCTGGGAGGGGAGAAAGGGGAGGGGGTGGGAGAGGAGGGAGGGGAAGCTAAATATAAGGTGATGGAAAGAGAAGTCACATTAGGTGGTGAACTTATTATATAACAAGCTGACAATGCACTGTAGAATTGTATGCCTGAAACCTATGTAATTCTTGCTAACAGATGTCACCCCAATAAGTCTAACAATAAAAATGAGTTAAAAAAAAAAAGAAAGTATTCTGCATAAAGATCCAATTATAATTTTAAATACAAGTGAAGTCAGTAATTACAACTACTGCAGCTCATTATTAAAGACTAAAATGTAAGCTCTATGAAAGAGGAATTTCATTTTTTGCTCACTACCCTGTCTCCAGAGACTAAAACAGTGCCAACTGGTATATGAACACTTGTTTAATGTCTCAGTAAGTGTTTGCTTAGTGGTTTTTCATAGTCTATGCAAATAAACGTTCAGATGCCCCAAACTGGGATCCAAAGAAACATACGCTCTTTTTAATTTTCTTCTTTCCTTCTGCAAAAACCATCCAGTGCAGCATTCTAGAATGGGAGAGGTCAGTCGTGTTATCCCCATATGTCCAACTGATATATAACAGGCTGTTGAAATATTCCACGGACGTGATTTCTGGAGCAACTGGGGCTACAAGAAAGGAAACAGGAGCATTTTACTATAAGAGACTACTAATAATTAAACAGTTAATAGTTATCAATAGAGCATGAAATCCCATGTACTGTTCATTTAGAGAATTAAAATTCACACCACGTGATATCCTGGAAACTCATGCGCCTCTCAGTACTGGAGTGGAAGTTGTTGGGACAAGGTGGGCACTTGCTTCCTGGGACCCCACCTGTATGGCTCGGGTACAACACGGTCCCATCCGACCTGAGGATATCAAGGTCCTTTATACAACTATCACAGTTACAATATTACTAAAATGTTCATTTGTTTGGGTATGCTCATTGCATCCGTAAGTTCGTATTATTAGGTATTGGTGAACTTATTTTCAAAGAAGTCCTGAAAACTCTGGGGTCCCGTGAGCCTTTTTCATTGTGATGCAGCCAAGATTGTATGGGAATAAAGGTCTGCAGGATTGATGTGCAGAGAGACAGGAAATAAAATAACAGGGCAATATCACTGATAGTGTCTGGCCTAGTACTTTGCAGAAGGCAGGCTCTAAATAAATGCACTGAAGCAAGCATTGAGGGAGGAAAGGAAAGGAGTTTTCATGGTGCTACTAAGCTAAATTCTAACACCAAAGTTATTCATTTATTTTAGATTCTCACACATTTAAACTTTAAAATATTTCCCAATTGGGGAAGAGAGCTCATCACAAGATTTATAATATATGAACTGTGAAAGCATATTTTGATCATGTTTAAAATGACTGATAATTCTGAAGATTTTAAGATACAAAACATAGTTGAATTTAAATTCCATGTGAATTGTGGTTTGAGGACAGACAAGTGTTCCACTCCATGAGATGGCACAAAACTCACTAAAATATTTGAAGGAGAATTTCTACAAATCATAAATAATTATTTTCTTTAATATGCTACTGATACTAAACACATTGATAACATAACTAATCTTAAAACAGCAACAATTACACAAACCCATGACCTAGTTCAGAATATTCTAATCAAAGATAGTATTTCAGGCTTCTTTATAGCTTTTTAATATGTCCCCACACACTTCATTATATATACAAGTACTTAGGTTTCTTCGAAGAATATTTTCTCATGTTCTGATTCTAGTGAGGATAAGAAACATATTTTTTAGTGGAAACCCAGAAGGATGTATCTCCTCTCACAATTACAAGGTCTTTAGATTCTTATACTCTGCGTTGTTACTTTAAAATTCAGCATATTGCTGAAGGACCACAAGATGTCACTACTTGTTTATTAAACATTATCTGGTATAACAATATAGTGATGAACTTGAATTTCAGACAAAGTAAGTTGCCTAAGAAAAATAGTGGACTTGAGGTTCTAATAAATCAGGACTTATTCAAATATTTTGTTTCTGTTTCCTTTTATACCACACAATTTCACAATTTGGGTTACAATTAAAAGTGTAGGAAAGTCAAGTATGACATCCTTAATTGCTTTAAAATAGAAATGAAGGAAGAAAGGTAGGGAAAAAAAAGAAAGCTAAAACTTTAGTTTTAAAATTAAGTATAAAAATAAAGCTCAGTTACCATTATGTTTTAATAGTGCTTTACATTATATAATCTAATTCTCACACCACCATGTGGGGTATTATTGTGTCCATTTAATAAATAAGAGAATTGAGACCATCTGTATCAACATGTTTAGGTATGACTGTGGACCACCAGTGTCAGCACAACTTAGTAGCTTCTTCCAGAAAAGGGTAAGAAATGACCAAAAATCAGTTTACTGGACGCAATAGACTGCTCACCCTGCACGCAGTTTGCTTATTAACCACCATTTACATAGACGAACTCACTTTATTCACCAAAGATCCAGTCGTTCCCAGCTCTGAAAGGCACACCTAAACCACCTGGGCCCAGAACTCAAGTCCGATTCGTATCCCTTTTCCGTAGTTCCCCTTCTGAGACACGGCAGTGACCGTCGGGGAGTGTTCTGCCTTATGGCAGTGGGTTCTAGGGCAACTTAGTTTTGCTCTATTAGCCAGTTGTTAGGTAATATTCTGAGTTTTACTAATGAGAACATAGAAGTCCAGGAACATTAAGATAACTTGCTCAAAGCTCTAATGCCAAAAATTAGTAAAGCCAAGTTTGCTCAATCCAGTGTTTAGGTGTGAAGTCTGGGCTTTTACAACACACACCGCTCTGCCTGTGAAGCAAACATATTCTCAGAGAGTTGATCCCAGTGAAGTTAAACTGTATGAATTATTGATACAGGGAAGTTCATCGCTTGTTAATAATTGCTATTTTCTCCTTTTGTGAACAAAGGCAGCTGTAGGCATTGGCCAGTAAGGAAAATTCATGGACTGTGTAAGTTGATTGTATAAGAATTCAGATGAATCATTTATTTCCATTGTTTTTTAGTTTATAAATTTCAACAGAGCAAAGCCAGATGTCCAGTGAGGAAAATATTTTGCCAAAATTATCCCTCATCTAAAAATATTTTTCTCTTTTATTTACTCAGTATAACTCAACAGCTTTGTACTCCAACCCAAAATTCTTCACAAACCTTAGTTTAAACATCCAGGGTCAATGTCTCCTTGATGAGTCCCCCCTCTGCTATATGATGATGAACTACGTACTTTAAGTCTCTGAAATCTAACACCATTTTTTAAGTTACTTAAATTTTGTGCCATGTATTTTGCTGAGTAGGCTATTTGAGAATTAATAATAGATAATAACAGGTAATAGATACTATTATTATTCCTATTTTCCCTGAATAAAACCAAGGCTTAGAAAGTTAACTTGCTCAAGGTTACACATGGTATACAGCAGAGCCATGATTCAAACCCATGTCTACCTGTTTCCAAAGTCTGTGTTAACTCTCACAGTGGAAGTGGACAGTACTAAAGTTAGCTTGTGACTTTAAAGATGACTTAATTAATAAGAAGTGGGGGCACTCTAGCAAATATAATCAATCATCAAAGGGGTAAAGTCAACTGGATGCAGCGTCATGCTGAAACCTCTGACTGCTACAACTCTATTCTAATCCATTCCATACAGGGGCACATAGATCTAGGACAGTGACTCAGAATAAAAATAATGTTTTCATTTTCAAAGGCTATCATTTCAACAAATAGTGAATTTTCAGTATAAGCATATTATCTTCCATGGAACTGATGATCCATCAGTCCTGAGTGAATGACTAGCCCTTTCTGGAGTTGTGTCCCTCCAGAACCGCCTCAAAATAGTGTCCTCTCCTCAGGAAAGCACTTCCCACACACCACTCACCTGTTATGAAGCTTATGGTGGAACTGTCACAACAGCTCAGTTCTGGGTCTCCCCATGTCACCATGGTCACTCGAAAGTTATAGTACCACGCTGGCAACAAGTTACCTATTCTCTAAAAAAAGCAAGGAGGCAAAAGACTAAGGGAGAAAAATCGTAGTTTTGGAATAGAGTTAATTCTAGTCAGCCAGGAAAAAAAATTGATAAGCAACTTTTATTTTCCTTTCTGTGCCTTTTTGTATTTCCTGAATTCTCCATTAAAAAACAAAACTGTTTTTGGAATGAAGTGAAGTATAAATAAAATGATATACAAAAATACAATATAATTTTAAAAAAGTGATTCAAAAGTATAAATTCAAATACTTGCAATATTGGTTTCACTTTTCAGTTTCCTAAGTTATATTTTAAAGTGAAACAGTACTTATTTGCAAGTGACTGTATGTACACATCTCCCTATTACTAAGGCAAATAACCTTTCACAATGCTGTATTCTCCCAGCTTGGACCATCAGCCTGTGTCCTTAATGGGTGGCAATTACGGGAGTCACGAACTGGGTATAGGGCAATTGCATACTTCATGTGTGACCTGTGGGTAACCGCACTCCAAGAATTATTCAAGTTTTAGAGAAAGCAGTCTTTACCTGGTCTCTTGAAATGCATCCTTTAATGACCTGACACTATAGGTATTTGTAGATGTCACGAACAGTCATTATTACAGTTCAGTAGTGTCAACTATTAAATGGCAAAAGGTGACAATCGCTTGTGTTTTTCTCTCAGGAGCAGAAGGAAACAGTGAGGGCGTACTAGCACTACTAAAATGTGGATTAACAAATAAACTCCTTAGAGGTGAAAGCTGATTTCACACAATTTTCCCCTCTTTTCCTCTTAAAAAAAAACTGAAAATAATTCTAAAAGCAAAAACAACAACAACAAAACACCTTGAAAACAGAAAGCTACTTGTGTGTGTTTACAACATGATCTAATTTTCAGATAACTTGGACTGACATTTGGTACATACAGGATAGGCATATCTGTTTACACAGGCAAGTGTGACAGTTGCTTAAGCAAAGGTTACCACTGATGCTGTTAAGGAGACAGTCGCTGCTATTTCATAGTAGGTTGTCCACTCAGAGGTCATTGTCGTAGGGTTGAAATAAAACATTTCAACCACGTATTTTCTGAACACTCCTAAGTAAGGCCTGGTCCAGCTCAAAACCACTGCTGTAGGACCCAAGGGGTAGAGCATTAAATCCTTTATTCCAGTTGGAACTGAGAAGGCAGTGGGAAATGACAAAAAGAAAAGCAATAAGGAATGTTTAGTATCTCAGCAATGGCTTCAAACTTTTACTTAGGATTTTTCACTCTCCTGATACAATCATTGAAAACTACCTATTTGCCTCTGACTTACCTTCCCTCCCCACCCCCAAGTAATAAGTGTTAAGGGTGTCCTCCAGCAACACAGTTGTGGTACTTTATTACTCCGAAGGTAGGTTATTGGATGAACAAGTATGGGCCATCCATATATCATGATGGATGACTTGAGCTTGGACATTGCACCCCTCCAAACAAAACTTCAATAAAGTCATAATTCTTGTGGCAGGCAACTTACCAATAGCGAACGTCACAGGGTCTGAAGGTGGTCCAATCAAAGGGCCTTTTCTTAGGTACATTACAACCTGGTATTGGGCACCAGGAACCAGATTTTCAATAACAGATTTGCTTGAGTTCACCTTTAAACCAAACACCCAATAAGATTTCTTCAGAGCTTGGCTTTCAGAATGTGACACAAGCTAAAACGGAATTCAGAGACTCTTTCCGGAACTACATATGCTTTTGAAATCCGAAAGCTTTTACTCATGCTGGGGAAGGTCAGATTTCAAAATTAAGATGATTTATAGTTTATGTGAACACTGAGGGGAGCCCAGAACATTCAAATTCATGACTGGATTTAATCAGCCCCTTGAACTACTTTTTACCCATCAGTGTCAGTTGTAACTATGTACACTAGAGACACATTATCTTCTAACCATAATCAAATCAGCAATACCATCAGGATAGTCTGACATCCAAAATTGTAGTGTCAGCTGATTACATGCAAAGATCAGTGCAGGAATGCCTGTCGTCCCTCGTCACTTAGAAGCATATAATAGCTAATTATAGAGATGGAAATGACTTCTGAGAGCCTCTAGTCCAAATCTCTCATTTGATAGATGAAGAAACTAAATCAGAGATTAGTCAAGGTCACATATTTAGATTCAGTATTGGGATTGGAAACCTAGTGTAGTGACCTCTAATCCAAACTACAGGCTAAACACAGGCCGAGCATTGAGATACAGCAGTAAGCACTTTACAAGGCTATTGTGACCCTATGAAAGAATGTTGTAGAGAATATTTCTCACTTAAATGAGCTCTTCTTTGCTGTTTTTAAACAAATGCTTTTAGTTAAGGAACAAATACCACATAAAGGTATTTGTGAGAACAGATAGATGAATAAAATATATCCATTACAGTTGGATGTTGGTATGCACAAGGATTGATGATTCAACTAACAGATTAGGAAGTATGCTCCTTTAACCATTAGTGCTTCTAAAGTTAAGTCTGTCTGGATTAGTGGAAAAAACACAGTTTCTCTATTCAGACTGACTGAGATCAAATCTTGACGCAACCCCTCATGAGCATGGGAATTTATTGATAGTTGATAATTTTACAAATAACCCTTACCTTGGTTTCCTCATTGATAAAGCATAGATAGTAGAGCTGTTAGGATGCTTAAGCTGTAGTCTCGGTAAGGTTAACTCTTTTTATTTATCAACTTTTTTTACTTTTAGGGTACATAACATAAAATTGCTGCAAGGAGCATGAATCAATGGAAAACAATATTGTTGACAGCTTACCCATGCTATAATGTATTTTTTTTAAATCTCATCACAATTTCAAGAGTAAACACAGTACTAGTAATATGATATGAATTAAAACGTTTCCAATTCTACACCGTAGAAGTTGTATAATCTGAATTGGTAAAATTTGCTCTACACATAAATGGGGATAACAACATATCAAAATTTCTTTTCCATTAATTGGACCAACAGGATTAAATTGAACTAATGAGCTAGCATTTCCACCTTTCCTTTCCTATTTCCACTCTTTTATATCAGGGTTTCTTGTCCATGAATTAGAATTTTAATTCTGTTGGAAACCATCTGGACAAAGCTAGTCAACTAGCTATACTCATCTGATTGAACATTTCTTGAAAATATATACTGTGAATAAGTACGTGTATGTTACACACAACTAAGCGGTACAGTTTCATTTCCTTAAAATACATTTTAAGTGATAAACACACTGACTCATTGTATAAATTATTCACACTGTAGAAGAGTAAATGAAGTAAATTGAAAGTTTTACCATCCTCCTCCAACACATATACACATAAATAATGTGATATTAAACCATATAGATGTTATATTGTCAGCATTGCTCCAAACTTTTCTTTGAAATTTAACAACACACTGTAGACACCTTATCATACCAATAAACACTGACCTAGCTTATTAGTCACTTGTTAAGAATATTAGAATAACACAGAACATAAAAAGTGTGATTATTTTAGGGTGATGTTAAAGTTCCTTTGGTTTGATAATATCTTAGACAATAGTTGATTCTGATAATTTAAATGACTACCCAGAGTCACAGCCACTTAAATATGTCATCATAATAAATGTGTCCTAAGGAAATTATACTTTTTAAAAAATAAAAAGTAACTATATATGAGTATGTATACATATATATATATATATACACACACACATAAATATATATCACAACACTAAAATATCAGTTAGAAGGTAATGGTATTGCAAATGAATGTGATAACAAGTCATGAGCCTCCCAATTTTTGAATATTTGCTGACCCACCAGCTTATATCTGCACTTCTATCCCTCAATACCATTTTATATATCTTGGACCTACTTGGGGTGGCATAGATGAGAGAAGGGGAAATGCTCCTGCATTCTACTTACTAAATAAAATGTATTTTATTCTTTAGAGCATCATTCTATGCCCTTCCTTATTGTCACTCCATTTTTGCAGTCCAATGTTTCCTCTTGTCCCATTCCTAACTAGCTTAGTCTCCATTGCAGAGAATTCAATTCAGCCAATGTCTCTCTAACTAGGCACCAGTCCTCCCCTCCCTGGCTACAGAAATAGGAGGAAAGATGTATCAGACAGTATAGAAAATATATGCTAGACTATTAAATAACAGAGATGAACTAGATGATGATGAGGGTTCCTTTCAGTCTGAAGTGATCTCCTTTCCATTACTGCTTTTCCATACATTTGTTATAATGCATGGAAACTCAGGTTTTTCTATGGAAATCCTTTAGAACTGTTCTATCTCCCTCCTTTGATTTAAAAAGCATCCATTTAGGTTTGGATACCACTAACATCTAACAATTCCTTGCACACTTACACTTAAGGCACTGCATTAAGCATCAAGTCTTTTATTTTTATTGTAACTCTATGAGGTAGGACGTGCTTCTCCTTATATTACAGATTAAGACACTAGGCCTTATAAAGATGAAGAAGTTGCCTAGGGACTCGTTGCTGGTAACCATTAAAATCAGGTCTGAAATCCAAGTCTGTGGACACTGGAGTCTAAGCTTTTAGTCATTTACTCTTGCCTCTGTCAAGATCAGCAGTGAGGGTGACCCTACCCCCACCCCCAGCTCCCCCACCAAGGGTAGCACACACCGTGCAACAGAAACCACACTGGCCTGGAAGTCAGATCACTTGAGTTCTGGTCTCAACTCAGATACTAATCAGCTGTGTGCCTTGGGGCAGGTCTCTTAAATATTTGCCCTCTTAAGTCTACTATTTCTTCATTTATAAAGCTAATAGATTGTCTTTCTTCTGATTTTGTCCTTTAGTTATGCATTCCTGTAAATGTTTGTAAAACATTAATGGACCAAGGCAGATCACACATAAGTATAAATACACATACGAGGTCTGGCAATGCAGTTTGTGAACTCATCTTAGAGTAAGTGCTACATACCTCATTGATGGATATCGCTACAATCACCTTCAAAGTACTCTTCTTGGGAAGCTATGCACCTCTACTTGTGCCTAGTCCAAAACTTCAAAGCAATTTTGGAACTTTTTTTCTGAAATGGCTATCACAGCTATTGTCGTATGACCCTTGATGTCCTGAATGTCATCAAAATGTCTTTCTTCAATATTTCCTTTATCTTCAGGTAAAGGAAAAAGACATTGGGGGCCCGAACAGTGAGTAGGGAGGGTGGTTATTTGTTTACTGGCTAAAAACGCCCCCACGGTGTTGAGTGAACTGGTACATTGTTCTGATGCAAGAACCATGAGTTGTTGGCGAAAAGTTAGGTTGTTTTCGTTTTAACTTTTTTGTTTTTTTTTTTTTGCTTTTTGGTATGTGGGTAGCTCCCTGGCTGGGAAACGAACTTAACTTTTTCATGCAGGCTTTTCAGCGCTTCCAAGTAGTAAACTTGATTGACTGTCCAGTTGGTACAAATTCACAATGAATCATCCCTCTAATATCGAAAAAGGTTAGCAACATCATTTAGACTCTTGATTTGGTCTGGTGAAAATTTTGTTTGTGGAGTATTGGGTGACTTCCATCGTGCACTTTGACGCTCTGTTTCAGGGTCATATTGATACACCAGGTTTCATCACCAGTGACAACATGGCCCAAAACACAGTCTTGCCTCTCCAAAAGGTCTTAGCAAACATGGACTCTCCTTTGCTTTTCTTCATCAGTGAGCTTCTTTGGGACCAATTTGCACACACCTTTCTCATGCTAAGATTTTCAGTTAAGGTTTTCCTGTTTCTCTATTGATGTTTACTTGGTCTACTATGATTCTTAGCCAACGATTTTGATGCATAATTTGATGAATTTTTGCAATGTTTTTGTGAGTTCTGCTTGTTACTGGCCGCCCTGACCTCTCTTCATTGCTGCTGCTTTCTCTCCCCTCAGAAAAATGTTTAATCCATTTATACACTGCTGTTTTGTTCACGGCATAACCCCCATAAACTTGAGCTAACATGTCTCTGATTTCACTTCCACTCTTGCCAAGTTTAACAAGGAATTTAATGTTTGTTAGTTGCTCTAATTCAAGCTCTCACATTCTCATGTTGACACACACACACAAACACACAACCACAATAATGAATGCCACTCAGCAAGACACCGCCACACATCAACACAAACACAGCTGTGAGACACAGATACACCAAGGTTATGAAACTTTACTAAGTTGTTTGTACAGTGCTGCCAATGTAAGTACATGGTCGCAAGTTTGCAAACTTAATTGTCAGACCTCATACATATTAGTATGACACTTGTTAATTCCAAAATTTATGATTGTGTGCGAGTCTTTGATGCCAAAAGTACACCTACTTTGAGGAACTGACTGGGTCCTTTATATAACACTCATTGAGCACTGACTTTATGTTTAACATGTATTTATTAATGCATGGCACTAAAACAGTCGTTAGAAGGGTTATATCGCAAATCTTCCTTTCCCATGAATATTCACATACAAACTCATACAAGAAACAACAACCAGACACGAACAGCATACACATGTGAGGACAAACTCAAATTAATGCAAACAATGTACCGACATGGAAGTCCAGACACTAAGTTTTATGAATTTAAGGTTAAAATTAAATTCATTTGAATCCTAGCATCTCGCACCTGACCCACCTACCACAGAAATCAGTAGAGTGGTAGAAAGAAGTAAGGGTTCTGGCAGCAAAGCTCAAGGATGGTCTAGAAAAGATATCAAGCAGCGACCCTGTGGTACAGGTAGAAGCAATGTAGGGAGAGTGAAACTGGAGAGTAGGGAAACGTTATGTTGCCAAGATGGGTTTGGCTCTCAGGTCACCTTAGTTTCGAGCTGTAGTTTGCATTTTCTATTTAATGTAATCACGGTACCACAGGACATAAAACTAAAGAAATGTTATTTTTTCTGGATAACCATTGCTTTAGAAAATAACCCAAGTCAAACAGATCCTGGTAGGAACATCCTCTGAATTTCTTTAATTAGTGGCCGGCCGCGTGACTCTGGGCCTGTTTTTGACACTTTTTGAACCAATGTTTTCTCATCTGAAAATGTGTACACGGGTGTGTGTGTGGGGGGGTGAGACATTGGAGGATGGGGGTATAGTAATAACACAATCCTCAAAATGAACTTGTGCTGACTGAGATAACACCTAACACAGCGATTCCATTCCAGCCCTCCGTCTCCTTGCCTACAATCCTTAACAATTTGATGTTTGCCCTTCAAGAAGGCATTGTCAAAGTGTACTTAGACCAGCCCTTTCGGTCTCATGTATGACTCATACTACCTATCTGTACTTTTAACCTTTTGCTCCCATGCAAAAGATACGTAATTTGTACCTTAGTTGGGGCAAGGAAGAAGTATACCATGGAACGGTCAAGTTCAAGGTCCCATTCTATGAGAGAAACATTTTTCTATCCATGTAGAAAGTCGGTCGTCTTTGGGATGCTCAGGGAAGGACGCTAATACACTGCACAGTGAACCATAATTACTAGTTAAGGATTCAGCATATTTAATCCTTAATTTAATTCAAGTCAAGGGCTGGCCTCAGTCAGGGAAGGGCTTCCCTCAGCAATCCAAGGTTTTCTAGTGCTCCAAAGACCAGGATTCCTGAGTTCATCTCATCAAAGTAAAATGTCTCACTCGTTGCAGTTCACCACACGCCTGATGTAAATTTGATCTAATGAAATAATAAAGCCGGGTTCTCAGAAAATAGGATGGGGCTCCAGGCTTCCCGTGGGAATTCAGGGCATCGGAGGGTGAGGTTAGCTCTGGGGTCCATGCTGCTTGGTTCTGCTCAGGACCGACAGGATTGTGCCCACATCCGGGTGGCCACTCCCAGCACGACCGCTCTTTGTATTGTGTCCGCTTGCCTCTCACACTCCCTTGCACTTAGCTAACTCCTTTTCATCCTTCCAAACTCTTCTCCATTGTGATCAGTGAGTTTTTTGCTTTGTGTGCTTTCAATGTTTGGATTATTTTTTCAGTAAGCATGCATTACTTTTATAGTTAGACTAAGAAAAAAAAAACAGGAAAAAAAGCAAAACAAACAAACAAAAACTTCCCCAAACCTCCTGCTTGGTGGTCTCCTCCCCCGTAGGAAGTTTTCCTCACTGGTTTCCAAGTGCTTTTGCCCTATTCCATGTTTACTCACACCTAACAACTTCTTTCTATGAACTCACGTGGGCTCTGAATCGCTTACCTTCAGCTTAGGCCTTATTTTACACTCTGTAGTAATGATATGTTCGCTTTCCCACTGTTTGCATTCAATCATGCGCGCTGCAAAAGCAGGGCATATACACATTGCCTAGATCTCCAACATCTACCCTAGGACCCGGCACATTATAGGTGCTCAGTAAACTCTCTTGCATGAGGAATGACAGTGAAAATAGGATGGCCATCCTAAGAGGGGGAAGGGAGATGACTACCTGAAGAACCATGCATACTCCTTTGCCGGCTCCTCTCTGACCCCGAGTAACACTCCTTACTGTGCCTGGGGAAGACCTGAGCCAGCCTCTGGCACTGGCCTCCTCGCATTACCTGGGAGGCTGTGCTGTAGTAAATGCGTGAACCCCACAGTGATTCCTTCCCTTTACCTGAGTGCAGTACTGTTTTTCTAGCCTCTGGCTCTCCTTCTGTTTCTGGCAGGTGAGTGACACCACGGACACGATGGTGCCATTGTAGTTCTCTTGGGAAGATGTCCAGGACATCAAGGCAGTGGTTGAGCTTAAAACGTGGACACTCACATGCTGGGGCTTCTCAGTTAGTTCTTCAATCCACTCTCCTGAAGGACCTGAATATTTCAAATGAGAGCACAAGGGATATTTCAGGCTGAGCTAAAAGATTCCAGTTTTAAAAGTCATGATGTTTTGCTTTGCCCAGAGACAGCCCTCCATGCATCACTCCTCATCCACCTGACCAGCAGTTGGGGCAACAAAACAGTTCTACGGAGAAGTAGAGACTCCACTTCAGTTACGTGCATCTGAGATTATTCTGGTAGATTCTTCACCAGAGAGAATTTACTTCTCTTTAACAAAGAGTAGGTGTGGCATTTCAGTGTTTATCATTTTTTTTTTTTTTTGCTGTTTGGATCTTTGGTCTCTAGAATAATGACTTTGAGATTCAAATTAGCCTCTACTACAATTGTATGGGGAGAAAATCAAATTTAGTAACAGCAAGATTGAAGAGGCCGGGTGTGACGTTAGAGAAGAAATGGGCAACAGGAAGCTCAATGACAGAAGATGGCTGGAACCTGGGTGATGATTTGAGGACCTGAGGGGTTCCTCGGGATAGAGTGTCTCCACAGAAGTGCCTGCCATTAGCCTTGTTCTTTTAAGTTTCAAAAGTGGTTATCAGCATAGTGCCTGATGCATCAGAAGGACTCAGGAAATGCCAAACTGATCATTACTACAGAAATTCGCTGTTGCGATGCAAACGTGTGACTTCCTTTTATTTGCTTGGGAGGTATTTCTCGTTCCTTAATAGAAAGCTGTATTCCCAGGCCAGAACCCAGGTAAGGGAAAGGAGCAAGCCGTTCTGAGGGGGAAGGCAGTCTCAGGCCCACTGTAAATGGGGCAAAGGAAAGAAATACAATAAAAAAAATGATGATCCCGATGGCACTTGTTATGTACTAGGCTCTGTTTTAAGTCTGTATGTGTTCATCCATGTCAATCCTTTAACTTTCATAACAAACCTATGAGATAAGTACCGGCAGGAATCTCCCTTTTAGATGAGGTAACTGAAACAGAGGGGAGGTAGAGGCGGGATTCACACACAGGAGACCTGGTTCCAAAATCCAAGAAGTGGTTCAAACCACACTTGTTGAATGCACAACAGAACTAATAAAGGAGCAAATAGCCTAACCCCAGGCTAGGACCTTGTAATTTGGTACGAGAGGCAAGATGTACAGGCATAAAATAATAAAAGGTACCACACACACACTCACGCGTGCACACACACGCACACACACACGCACACACTCGCACGCACACACACACGCACACACGCACACGCATGCACACACACACGCACACACACGCACACACGCACGCACACACACGCACGCACGCACGTGCGCACGCACACACACGCACACACACACGCACACACACACGCACGCACACACTCTGTGTTTTGTGCTCTGAGCAACGAAACAGCAGACATTTAGAGAAGGGAGAAGCCAGCACGGCCGGAATAGCTGAAGGAGTTTTCCTGGAACCCAGAAGCCTTGCAGAGTGTCTCCGTGAGCCGCCAAGGAAATCTCTTGGTTAATGAAACATTTTTAGCCTCAGGGGAAGGACTGGATACTAAACTTTGTTCTCATTCTCAAATGCTCGCACATCAAAGCTCTCCCATAATTGAAAGACTTGCAAGGCATTTATGAATATTCTTTCTGTATGCCTAATGATCTCTCGGGCCTTGTACCACTGGTGACATTTCGGGTTTCTTAAGTAAAAATGTCACATGGGACATTTTCAACACTCTTAAACTGATCTCTTCCCTCCTCTCTCCCCCTTTCTCTCCGGCCCACCTTTTTGAGAATGATTTGATGAAAGATGGTGTTTTGCCCTCGGAGAAGGAGGGCACCCTTTTCGGAGGTAATTTTTATCCATTACCTTGCATTTTTCCTTTCTGCTGATCAGAGGTACATTTAGCTCCTGCTAAGCTATGTAACTGATTTTTGGTCTCTAAACTGGTAAGCATAGTTAGATTAGCTAAAAATGTTCCAGACATGTACTGCTTGTAGGCTTTGAGAGGCTACTTCCTACTTTGTTATTATGGAAATAGCAGAAGCAATCTTAAGACTTGACCTTGGCACTGACAGGATGCTCTGCTTTGTCTTCTTGTGCCAAGTTTATGGTGACTCTTTGGGTCTTAACTACACTTCATTCTTTGCCTTGGCTTTGAATTCTCTAAGCTCAATACTCTTAATAAGATTTTTGCACAGAACAACAATATCAATTTCCATTACAACCTAAACAAAAGTCATTTCCCAAAATGTGTGCCCATGTCTTTTGAGAGTTGACTAGTGAGAAAGGTCAGCTTGATAACTCTCCAATTTTCACAATAATAAGAAAAAAATCCTTAAGTGAAATGTCTGAGTGGGTTTGCAACTATTAAACATGCATTTGCTCTGCTGTCAAAATTTCATGGATCTGGGACTCTCCCGACCTTGAAGAATTCTCAGGGTCTCTAAGGTTTGATGAATAATTGATGCCTGAACATCATTAATCTCACCGGTTCTATTGTTCTGGCTCCCCTGTTAGTGCAAAATAGTCTCTTTGATACTTACTGATGTAAAAACTGAGTGATTTTGCTGACTGACTTATTCGCGTTTCACAAGATCCCGAGGAACTAAAAGTTGTCACGGATAACTTGTATTTCCCAGGCTCCTTCAGTTCTGTAACGAATTCATGGGCTTCTTCACCCACTGTCAAATACTCAGTTAAGTTTTCTAAATCATAAATAAAAAAGAGAATATATATGAATTGATAACTGGAAAGGCTTTGACTATAGACAAGTCAATTAATAAAAAAGAATGTTATAATATATAGTGTCTTCTTTCTTTTGTCAAATTCAATTATACCTCTAAACCAAAGATACTATAAATACTCGTACAAGATGACTAAGGGTTCAGACTGATTTTCACAATACTTTAAAATAACCAGACTCAAATATGGTGTCCAAATCAATGAAACAAGGGTTGGTATATATGCTGTATTTTTACATCCTGTTACTCAACAAAATTACTATACGCACAAAATAGAAGTAGAATATTTGGAGAGGAAAGCAATCGTTGACGATCTCATCTGGATGTAAGGGGAAAAATAAGCAACAACAAGTATTCTGTAAATTCTTTGTGATAGCAGTAAATATTCAAAAAATGCCTGAAATACATTGAATTATTTCTAGTTAGAAATAATTCTTAAAGATATATTTTCAGACACTTGTAATATTTTTTCTTTATCTGTTTGCTTCCAGAAATTTTAAAAGTAAAGATCATTTTTACACTGCTTCAAAGTCTATCTCCTGCTGCTCATTACTTCATTTGAATTGGTTGTCATCAGTTGGTGCATATAATAGCCTTCAAAAGAACACACTGCTGTCAGATAAAAGCATGACTGAACCTTCATGCAAATAGGCATTAAAAGAAAATTCTGAGTTCTAAGACCCGATTTTTGATGGAATATATTGAGGCACAGAAAGATAAAAGCCAAATTAGGGAAATTTTTTTAAAAGACAAGTAATTCTGAGCAAATTTTAAGAGTTTTAACTCAGATCATTGGAAATGACAAAGGATTTCAATCTTATGTAATATTTAAGTATGGTTTACTGACTTATCATCTCGTACAGAGGAACCCACAGATTATTTTGTATCTTATTCTACTAAATACAACAGGAGCAAACAGTACGTCACACATGAGACTGCATGACCCTACTGTCCTACCCTGGAAATAAAGTTGTCATTTTAACTTTGAATTTTGACAACCTGACAACCTTTACCACCCAAACTACTACACCAGTAAGTTTTAAATGAGGTATGTTATTGTAAAAAACAAAACAAACAACAAATAAATATAAAAATCTACCAAACAACAATTCAGATAGGATTCATGACCCAAATTTACTGACTGGCATGGCCTTGCTTTTCTAAATTAGTGGGCGAAATACACAGACTGACTCTCAGATGTTGGATAAATGAATACCGTATCTATAGAGGAAATCCTAGTTGCTATGCATTTTCTGTCTTACTACCAGCTCCTCTTTGGGCAAGTATGAGGGGTGCTGGTTCCACAGGAGAACAATCCAAGGAAAATAAGAATGGCTGGATGCGCAGGACACAAGGTTTGATAATTCTGGGAAAGTAGCCATTTTGTCAGAGAGATTCTTTTGCTGCATGCTTCACAAATTGATGAAAATCAGAAAATTTCTCCAGGATATTTTATCATTTGTGATGGTTTGACTTTTCGTTCCAAATGCAAAGTTTTCCTCAGTAGCCTTGGGTACATGAAATGTTGGGCAGTGAAGTGTGTACAGTCACCAGTATTTGCAATTTATGAACTACCTAAACCTGCAGATTATGATTTGTTCATTTTGTGTCCCCGTCTCAGATTACATGGGGTGCTTAATTAAATTCCTCCCTTTCTTTATTATTTCTCTTTAGATATTAACTGTCCGCCATCAGTATTTCTCCCTAAACTTACATTTTAAAATATTTCAATTTACTTTCCTTTGATTGTATCTTTTCGTCTTTCCTACCATCTGCGATTGCTTTACCTTCTCTTTCTACGTGGATATGGAACCCATCAAAGGCCGTGGGTGGTTTGGGTGGTAACCAACTCAGTACCATTTGCACAGGAAAAAAAGATAAAGGGCCCGATGTCGACTTCTCAAGGTCACTGAGTGTATTGTTATTTTCATATCCCGTGGGAAGTACACTGACAAATTCATCTTCACTTTCAGGAGTTGCTGATGCTCTGTCCCACCAATACGGCTGGGAAGCAGTTTCGTAGTCACTGCTGTTCAAATCAGGCCAGCCCAAAGAAACGTTGCCGGAGGGAATCTCAGGAGTTTCCTCTGTAAAATGGAAGAGTTTGTCTTGTCCCATTGTATCTTGTGATCTCATGAATGATTCCTCTGGGAAACTGCCACTCTCTTCTTCCCAGTTGTTTTTGTTCAAGTTTACAATACGAACTGAGATATTTCGAGGTGGAGAAGGGGCTGTAAGAAAGAGACTTTATGTTTTATTTTATATTTATTTTATTCTCAGTCATTTAAAAACTCTATTATAGTGACTACTTAACCTATTGAGTCAAATACACAAGCAGATGTACAAAACAGGATTTAGTTTGACTTCTATATTTCTGTGTTCTAATTTATATCAAGCACAATTGTGATTTTAATTACATGTATCTAAGATTTTGTGCGTGATGTGTACACATTAGTATATCACTGGTCACACTTCATGTACATGAACTTGGGATACTATGCTTATCCAATTTAATCTCTTTCAAGGCAGAGTTTTGTGAATCTTCTTTAGCTTATCACAATCCCCTTTTTTTAAAAAACTGAGCCTCTGTCATTGGATCTTTCTTGCAAAAGAAGCAACTATGTACAGTTTACTTACAGCTACCAAGTCAAAAGTGTACCCTGTGACATAGTTGCACTTAGGAGCCTTGCATATATAGTTGCCTCTAGAAATATTAACACATGTGTTGGAAATAGGGCTTTACTTCACACCTCTCTAAAATGAAACATATGAGCACAAAATGAGTCTATGAATTCTGAAAGCATACTTTTCTAGAGGTAGAAAGTTATGAAGACACACTGTGTGGTTTTGACCTGTAACAGTTTCCACCTATCCTTCAGATAACATCTCAAATATCACCTCTTCCATGAACTTCTAATAAAAAACTAATTTCTCTCTCCTTTGTGGTGTTATGTAACTTTGTACCTCTTTCATAACATTTATCATATTCTGTCTTATATTATTGCCATTTATATAGTACGTCTACCATTTTCAAGGACAGGGAAACTGTCTCACCAGTCTCTGTCTCCCTCTTTCTCAGTACTTAGAACTATTCCCAGGTAAAAGTTGCTCAGTTAACGTTTCTTTCCTTGAACTGAATAATAAAAAATACAAATAGAATCTTAGATGTTGACAAGAGGTGAATTACATAGTTTCCTTATCTGAGCCTAATCATGACAATTTAGAATTTCAGATTGGAAGGGTCTCAGGAGTGATTTAATATAACCTATTTCCAATATTCATATGAATGGCCTCTTCAGCATTTCTATTGAGTACTTAGGCACCTCAGACACGGACAAATTGCCTAATCATCTGAGATGCTTATATTGTTATTGGTGATGAATATTTAGTAGGTGTATATTTTATACATCCATTCTTCCATTCATCCTATAATAGTGCTTCATATTAGTGACGCTACTAAGATTAACACTGCAAGTTTTATTTATGCCTGATTCCCAATATTTTCCTTTAATAATCTGATAATCTGTACCAGAACATCTTTCCATCTGTTTTTCTGCTATATGGGCACATAGAATAACTGATTTTTATCCATTTACATTATTTAATTCTAACTTTTGGTAGTTTTGTGTACTTTTTATTCAAAGATTATAAATTGATGATTATATTGACACATTTTAGATTTTTCTCATTGAATATTTTGTTCAGTTCCTTTTACATTGGTAGGAAATTTGTTTTAGATTATTAAAATATATTAATTTTCTTTCTTAGCTCTGTACCATAATTTTTCTTAGAATGATAAAAAGTATTATACAACAACATGTAATTTAATTCTTTAAAAAATTTTTTTTTACTAAATTTGATTTTTCAGAAGACTTACCAGTTCTGTGCCGTTTGGGTTCATGGCTGATACCACTGTACTCCACGAGAGTACTTTTATTAAAAGTTGCCTCAGATACGAGCTGAAAGGTGATATTACTATAACATATTCCTGGCAGCCAATGATTAAATACTGTTTTTCCTTTAAATAAATCTGAGAAAAAAAATCAGTTATATTAAAATTTTGGTCTTTTAAATGACACATGCATCTAGGAAGTTCTAAACAATATGATTAAATATCCATAAATGAGTATCTCCTTCAACTTCACGAGTAGACAATAAGAAAAGAATGGCGTAAAGCTAGAGATTAAAATTTGGATCCTTAGACTCTAGTCTTGAAAGGTTTTCTTTCTACAAGAATTGGATATAATTAGAGTTAAATTTTTATTACAGGAACATTTGGTGTATTAAGTGCAGAAGATCATATATAGAAATTATAGATAATTAGGTTTATGTTAGCCATTTACTTTAAGATAAAACTAAGGTCTTTTGCCACTTTATGACTTAGAAAAAAGTAATTTTACAAGAAATGTTTTCATTAGGTTCACTGTAAAAAGTAACCTATTTTTAAAGTAGAATTGTTTATCTGACAGCAGACAGAACCTGCTCAAAAAAAAAAAAGAGGAGAAAATAAAAATTTTTATTTCATTTCCAAAATATTAAAGAAAATTTAGAAATCCAATTCAAGGTAGAATAAAATGAGGGAAAGTATCACTTACTGAATTAAAAACCAAAAGTAATTTTAAAATCAATCTAAAAGAAGAGAGCATATTAATTCACTTATTTTAAAACTTGAGGCTTTTAACTCAACAAAAGTTCCAGTGATTTCTTTTCAATCATTCAAGAACTCGAATTTGTCTGTGAGCAATAAACAAATAAGGGCCTACTTATTAATTTGCAGAGAGTCTGTTTTCATTGAAAATAAAGAATATAATAATTTGTGGTGTAGTGGCTTAAGGCTTCGGAGCTGGCACTGTTGGTGTTGCAGCCTGGGTTCGATTCCCGGTCTGGGAGCTACCCACATACCAAAAAGCAAAAAAAAAAAAAAAAAAAAAAAAAAAAAAAAAAAAAAAAAAAAAAAAAAAAAAAAAAAAAAAAAAAAAAAAGTAATAATAATAAGAATTTGTGGAATCTGTGTTTACATTTATTTAAATGTTTTCAAGTTAAACAAACGGTAAAATTGCTGCATATGTTTTAAATAGTATCACACCAAAAAAAGAAAAATCTATGGAAGAAAGGCATTTGTAGAAGTAACAAGTGAAGGTGACATTTTGCTGGATACCGCGCCCTCTGGGCTTCAGCAGGCACGCTCCACCTCGCCAGCACGCGTTGCCAGTTACAATCTGTAAACTTGGACAAGACCGCCTGAACCCCCGCAGAGAAATGTTGTGGCGGGGTGTCCTGAGAGTACTTAGGTTTCTCCATTTCGACTCCTCTGCAGTGAAGCTGAAAGGCCGCATTCCTTCTCTCCTGCTCCACCCTTCTCCCCACCCCCACCCCCAGGGCCGCCTCACTCTACTCAGAGGAGTTGACTTGGTTCTTTTGAAATTATGAATTCCCCTGGGCTCTCTTCTTTCTCTCCCTCTTCCCCACAGATTCCTCATAAAGCCAGTAAAAACAGTGAAACCAGTTTGTGTATATTAATGCATTTAGCTGGTCCTACAGATAAATGTATGCCCAAGAACCAAAAAGCAGTTTTTTGCATCTGAGAATAATCTTGGACCCTCGCTAAGCAAAACTTTGTGAATGGCATCTCTCCAGCTTCCCAGTTCTAGAAATGCCCTCTTAATACGTCCAGGAAAGAAAGGTTAGGTGAAGTGTTTCTAAAAATTTGATTTTCTGCATGTTTGGCAAGAATAGCATATAAGTGACAATATTTGAGGTTTTTTTATACTTACGCATACATAGCGCGTGACTCTAAATTAATGAACCAAATGCACTAAGACTCCTTATAACCTGATTTTTATGAATCAATAACAATTTTTAATGATTTATTTATGGTCAAATGGTGAATTATAAGATCCCTTTAGAGCAAGAGAAACGACTTGGCAAAAATCATGTAAAAAGTAATAAATAGTCATCACTTACTTAATCTTTCTTTTGCCTCTTACCTTTATATAACATTGTCCGGAAGACTTTACCTTCCCAATAGCTTATGTTTACTCTTGTGAAAACATTATATTTTTCTGGATAATGAATTTCAAACAGGACTCCTGTTTCAGGAGAAGGTTTATAGTCATATATTGAAACACTGGTTACAGGTAGAGGTTCTGCAGAAAGAAAGGAAAGGAGGGAAGGGGAAATGGAGCAAAGGGACAAAGGTCACTAGCCATACTCCACAGCACCGAGGATTGTATCTATCAGAACTTTACACAGATTTGTATCATTGGTGGGCACTCGATTCCTTAATACTCAAGAGTTGAGTGCTCTCCTTAGCAGTAATTAAAGTACATTTTATATTATGTTTTCTGCCTTTCAAGGAACTTTCATATTTATTTTTCCATTTGCTTTTTGCAATAACCTTAAAATGTAGGAAGAGAGAACAAAACAGATAAAAATCATGATAACTCAGAGACTTTAAATCACTGGTCAAAGGTAACTTTACAAGTATGTGGCAGAGTCTATATCTTTAGATTCCTAGTTCATTTTTCTTTCTCCCAAGCCAGTAAAATTTGTTATTAATAACAGACAAATAATAGAAAATACATTTTGGCTCTGACCAAGGATAAATGGTTATGTGATCATTTATTTCTTTGAGCAAACTTAGTAGTTATTTTTCTATCTGGAGTATAAAATTACAACCATCCTATGTTGTGAGAATTATAGTTTATGGTGTTTATCAAACTGCTCTTTCTACAGAAGTTTAAAACCTGTTTATTTTTCTTTTGCTTGAGTTGTTAATTCATCACAAAACTTTTAAAATACTCATTTTAAAAAAACTGATTGATGTTATGTCTCTATCTTTCCCACATCTCACTCTTCAGTGAAAATCTTGTAAAATATAGCTCTCTATCCTTCTAAAGGAACAATTGGAAGAGTTTTACTTACATTTATTTTATTCAAGAACATCTTTTAAATAATTTCATTTGAAGTCAACTATTGTATTACAGAAAAAAATTTATTTTGATTCAAAGCTTTAGAATAGAGAAGATTCTTCGACATAATATAGTCTAAATGAAAGCAATGTCCTTAGTCTAAATTCCACCCTTTCAAATTTTCAGTTTCAGTAACATAGAAAACCAAAATTTGACTTAGTTTATTCCACAAATAGCTATTGAATACTTAGTTTGTCTCATTATGTGGCTAAATGTCTTTCATTTTGTTCCTTAGGGTCTTAACCTATTTTTGCTTTTGCTTTGGATTAAAGAGACCCAGGAAGAATTGACACTACACATAACAGCTATAATTTTTCCTAGAATTTTCTCAAAAAACAAGCCAACATCTATAAAAAGTTGGAGAGGCCTTTAGATTGTATAATGTGCTGGGGTCATATCTCTGTAGACTACGAGGTTGGAGAATTAATTTCATGAACGCATCCTAGAACAATTGTTATCATACCTCATTGCTGAATACCACTACGTCATCTTCACCAACATCAGCACCTAGTCCACCCTTCAAAGCAGTTTTGGGACTCTTTTTCTGGAACGGCTATCAGAGCTGTTGTCATCCCCCAAATTTGGCAAATAAATTCGTGAACGTGCCACTGAGCTTACAGCCTTGGTGGCAGCACTGTACAAACAACTCGGTAAGGTGTCGTAAACTTGGCAAGGTTACCATGACAGCTCTGATGGCCATTCCAGAAAGAGTTCCAAACTGCTTTGAAGGGTAGACTAGGTGTTGACATCGGTGCACAGCTTCCCAAAGGGAGTACTTTGAAGGTGACGTAATGATACGCAGCAAGGAGGCATGTAGCGTTTTTTCTAGGATGAGTTCACGAAATTAATTCTCCAACCTCCTATGTGCTATATTCTGTGTTAAAATGTTTCTATTTTATCTTTGCCTCCATCCTTGGTCTTCTTACTTGCAGGTAATGGTTACAGAGTGAACTCACTTAGGTATCACATAAACAAGCAAATAAACAACCTCTTGAAGACTGAGACTCCTTGATTAATCCCAAAGAAGTTTTGAACCATCGAAGGTCTTTCTTTCAACCCAGTCTAATTACAAACCTAGGGAATCTAAGAGAAACAAAAGGAAAGCTAACAGCAGAAAGCTACAGAGCAGTAACTGTTTCATTGCTGCAGTCCAATTTCACATCCTCACCAGGTTCTGCCTACTGAACAGAGAAGTTAGAGGTCCATGCACTCAATCTTTCATGCCCAGGGACATGAAGTCTGCACATCAAAGCTACAGTCAAACTTTGAAATTCAAGAGATACATGAGGAATAGAGCACAGACATTTTATTTTGTGATTTGTTTTGCTGCTGTAAGCTACTTAAATTTTAAACTAAGAGAATTTTTTAAATGCCCACTTATATGTTTGCTTTATATATTTCCCTCAGCTTCAACATTAAGTGGCTCAGGTCAGCTGCAAATTCTGAAGTCCAAGGCCAGTCATGACTGAAGCATAGTCAATCCAAGAATTACTGTTTTCAGTAGAACTCAAATACATTCTCTAAAAATATTATGCTATCTCTCCTGTTACTTCCCCCATTATTATTATTATTTTTAGAGATTAAGGATGTGCCATAAACCAGAGCTGTTACTGCTCACGTGTTTTTCAGTGATCAAGGTTAAATCTTGATCTAATTCATTACTCCTTTCTCTGCCATTACGCTCCGATTTCTTAAGAATCAGGCTGGACTAGACAGAGAAGTGGACTTGTTAGAAAAATGCAGTTCCTGTTTTTATTTTTGTTTATTGATTCTTTTGTTCTTAGATCTTTTTGTTTTTCAAAAAAATTAAACTTTACAAACATAGTTGAAACTCCTACATATAATTCATCCAGATCCCATTTGTTTGCCACCATGACCAGAGGAAAATTATTACTCTGAATTTGGTGTTTATTTTCCCATAAGCGTTTTTTTCTGTAGTTGTGTGTGTCTAACATCTATATGGAGTGTGATTTCGCATGTTTTAAAGTATTATGTTAACAGTATCCTATTATATGTATCCTTCTGCAGCTCACTATTACCACCTAACATTGCTTTCCGTGTTTGTTCATCTTGATGTCAGAAACTTTATCTTAATGTTCATTTAACTATAAAAATCATAAATGACCTTCTTTTCTTTTGTTATGTAGGTGGTTTTCAACCATTTATTTTTGTAAATAATGTGGCAATAAACATTCAGGACGTGTTTCTTTAGATGGCAATCCTGGGAAGTAGGGTATGCACATCTACAACTGCAGGAGATAATGTCAAAACGTGTTCTAACTTTACATCAATCTGCGTATCTATCAAAAGTGTCTGTTAGTTCCTCTTTCTCCGTATCCCTTTTCAACACTTACTTGTATCAGCCTTGATAATTTTTGCTACTTTGAGGCATGTGAAGTTTGGTTTCTGCTTTATTTTCCTGTTGATGAAGGAGGAGGTCGATTACCTTTTCATGTATTTATTGATCATTTAGCTTTCCTTTTCATCCAATTGTGTGATTCTTTTGCCTGTTTCTTGGGTTCTTTTCCCATATTCTCCTGCTAATGTGTTGTGCAACCTTTGTCATGTACCACATTCTCATTGTCTTCTTGTTTGTTTGTTGTGCCTTGTGCTTCCTTCCGGATTTACCTTTCCTCTTGCTAAAACACGTATTTAATAGTTATTTAAGTTGGAATATGGGCGTAAAATTCTCCTAAGCTGTATATACAAGAAAGCTTGTTTGTCTTATCTTTATCTGTGATGTAGTTTAACTGGGAATGAGGTTCTAGGTGGACAGATTCCCCTCGGTACTGGAAATTGGTGCTCCACTGACTGCTTGCACCAATCGTTGTGGGATAGAAACCTTCTGTCAGTCCCACAGCTCTTCCCTTGTGGATACTGTGTGTTACTTTTCCTTTGGCACCTTCTAAGCTTTTATTTATTTTTATTTATCCTCAATAATCTGCGGTTTCACCATCACATGTCTAATAGTGATCTTAGTTTTGAATTGCCCTACTAGGTACTTGGAATGCTTCGTCCGTTTATGGATTCATGTCATTCTTTGGGTCCTGGACATTCTCAGAATCACCTCTTCAAATATTGTGTCCATCGTTGCCTGCATTCTCTTTTTCCTACACTCTTCACCGTGGTTGGAGCCACTCCCACCTCCACAGTTGTGAACTGCCTCACTGTGCTACACTATGTGGTAATCACACCATATTATCTTTCAACTCACTACCTATTGAACTGTCATCAGTGTAGAATTTATTCCATTTATTGAAGTTTTTTGAATGAGTTAGCTTTATTATTTTTTTACATTCAGGAGGTTTTATTTTTAAATTTTATTTTGTTGGGATCTATTAGTTAACTTTAAATTTCATTAATTAAATTACTTTTACCTTGTATTTTTATTTAAAAATGTTAATTTATTTATGTTTATTTTATGTGCTTTTGCTTTATTTCTGCTAATGTTTGCTTCATTATTCCTTGATCTTTTTTAATGGTTATAATTTTTACATTTATCATTTTGAACATTATAATATACTACAGATTTCTTTTTAGATGGTGATATAAAAGATAATCTGAAATGTTAGAGATGTTGTTTTTATGTCTACCTTTTCTTAGCATAGATTTCTTCATGTGTTTTAAAATACAGACCCTAGGCTAATTTTACATTTACTCATCTCATTTCTTGTTTACGCTTTGTTGAATTGAGGCAGGTTAGCCATTCCTTCCTTTCAGCTCACCAGAACCCCCTATTTGGAGCATATAACATTATTTGGAGGCTCTAGATATGTGGATGATATAGTGGCTATCATAAATTCACCCTCCGAGTCTGAGGGTAACTAAGCTTGCTCTTGGCCACTAAGATTGCACGTGTGTTCCTTGCACCCCCAGGCTTCCATACATGCTTTTTTCCATAAATAGGAAGAATATTTGCTCCAAGCAGAGAGCCTGGTTCTGTGCCCTGTCTAGTGTGGAATATTTCCATGCTTCTTGCTCTGCTGGGGCTCTGACTCAGTGCTGTCTTCTTCCAGATGTAGAACTCAGAGGCCCCATCACCTCAACCCATTTCCCCACTTCAAGTTATTGTTTTGTTTCTGATTCACAGAGACAATGATCATGTTTTGGAACCTAGCAACATACTTTGATTTTCTTGTTGCTTTGTCATAGGAGTAAAGAGTGTATTACAAAGCAGAAATTTACAGCAAAAGTTAAAGGAAGAATAATATTTCGTGACATGTGAAATTTATGTGAAATTCAAATTTTGGTGCTTTTACAAGTTCATTAGAACACAGCCATGCTTGTTTGTTTGTGATTGTCTATGGCTGCTTTTGTGTTGCAACAGCAGAATTGAACGTTTGCAACATAGACTGGACAGTCCACAAGGTATAAAATATTTATTATGCACAAAGCAGGAGCTCTAGGTCTTTACAGAAAATATTTTTCATCCCCTGGAATAGATCATAGATGAGGAAACTAGATTTAAGGACGTAATTATCTGCCAAAGACTACATTATGGTTGCCAGATTTCTTTGGCTATAAAGTTCATGTTTTGAACCACTATGCAAAATACTCGCTTGGTCATTTGTCTATTCCATTGCAGGATTCAGGATCTTTTGGCTTGTAACTCCATTACTAGAAGAAAATTTCCTACAATTAAATCATATTATGTCATACATGTATTGGCATAAGACCTGACATTATTGGTCACCACTTATAGTTCTAAAGGTCTATAAGTTTAAGATCTAAACTCCTTTACGAAGTATTCAAGGTTCTTCCTGTTTCTAATCACCTGTCCTGTTATTTTGAAAGGCATGATGCTCACAGTCTTAACTTCCCGCAGGTCACACCTGTGTCATGCTACGCATGGCTCTATTCTTTGCACAAGTGATTCCCTTTGACTCTGATTATAACACTTCCCAATCTTTATTACTTTGGCAAATTTTCATTGATTTTTCAATGATTGTTTTTTTCTGTGGTGCCTTCCCAGTGTTCTCTAGGAAGGCTAGACACTCTCTCTTTCGTAATTCTCGAATAGCATTTGTCATACTTTCGTAATGGCTTGTTTGTCTTTTCCACTTTAGTATGTCATCTTTGAGTGTGAGTATTTTTATTTATCCTTATTTCTCTGGCACGTAGGACATGCCACAGGGAATGTAAAAATAAATAAGAGAGAAATTCATGAATTATTTTTATTTATAATGGATTTGTATAGAACGTATTTGTAGAATGTTTCTATGTGTGTTCTTCAATGTTTATAGCCACTATCTCTAGGACTTTACTAACAGAGGGGAGAGCTGTGTGTAAAAAATATTTCCCTAATTTCTAAGCAGTTGTTTTCTTGTATTATCTGACCTATCAAGAAACTACTCCTTCTCTCTAAAGTATGTACAATATACTGAAGGGTCTCGATCAATTAAAGATTAATCAGATGTTAGAGCCTCAGGGTTGTGAAACTCTTTTGAACCGACCGAACAACTTGTTTGTGCTGAATTTATTCTTTGCCATGTTTTCTCAGTTTTTTCTGAGAGTGCCAGACCCAGATCAAGTATAGAGAAATATCCAAGGACTGCCCCAGGCTCAATTGCTTTGTCATTGCTTATTTCATCAAAACAAGAACCCACCACACAACAAATGACTGCAACAATTGTACCCTTTTATTCTCAAGAGCTTCATGTTGACTCTGTGAGTAGACACTGCAAATGTTTCCTAAATGTTAAAGAAAAGCTTCCTTTTAGAAAAATAAAGATGGCAAAATTACAACATTAACTGACAAACAATGGTAATTTTCGAGCTCAAAAGTAATCTTAGTCACCTATTTTCATGTCCTGTTTTAAAGAGAAAGCTGAATCCTAAATGTCACCTCATGCGTAGTGTCAACAGAAACATTTGTGCATTAATCCCCAGCTTTTATAATCCCTACCTAGTATCTTTTCTGAAACCTAAGGTGATATAATTGAGTGTTTAAAAATAGAAGAGGAGAGACAATAAACCATATTCATTTTTACTTTCTATAAATCAATGCAAATTTCCTCTTCTGCTTAGGATGTAAGAACCTGCATGTCAGTGCCATCCCCAACACCAAAAACAACCAGAAGAAAAAGCCAAAGAATAGATGAGATGCTAACTTTTCTTACACCTTTCAGAGAGGTGAGGTTACAAGGCAACCAAATGAAGTAAAGACAAGCCCCTCTGAGGACAGAAAGGACACACTGTTTTACCTATTGCAGAGCATGGCAGGAAGATGGAGGTCACAGTTAAAGCAAGAAAGAAGAAAGCAACTAAGATTTCAATGTATTCATAAGGCTGAGTTTGTTTCTGAATGTCAGGTTAGAACTGCTCTGTCCAATGAGTTCATTGCTAGCCACCTGCGGCTACTATTTAAATGAAACTTAGGAAAGAATGAATCAAAATTAGGTAAAATTAAAAATTAGTGGCTACAGAGCTGGTTTAGAATGATTGAGAGTCCCAGATACACGAGGAGCCCACACTCTTTTCGTGGGCCTTTATCAAGTGCTCAGGAGAAACACTGAGGGCAAGAGAGCCACCCTCTGGGACATAGGCATGCAGACGATAACTGGTGGCCAATAAGAGATCAAGCAGAAGCCTTATTCATTTCCCTGGGACGTTCTTGAAAGTAAAACAGAAGGCTTTAAGGCACTGGAGCCGGGTAGAAAAATCTTCCCCTCCAATTTGTCAGGCAAAACACCTCGCTTCTGAGAGATCAGTTAGAATGAAAGCTGTCTGCTCCTGGAAGAGATGCAGAAATTCTCTTGGGCCCATTGATCACACACTAATACAAAGAGAGTTCTGCTACTCGTGGGGAAGAGGAAACTCCTCAACTCAAGACCGTGTGCGGATTTAAGGTAGACTTCGGCTGCCAGTGCGCAGCGAGGGGCAGGAATGCTGAGAATGCCCCACTTAGGACCACAGGGTCTGCCTAAGCCTGAGGCTGGAGCTGAAGAAACAAAAGCCTCCCTTGTCCTCACCAAAAACTTAGTAAAAAACAACAGCTGTCCACTCCTGGGAGGGTCAAAGTCATGGAGCCTTCTGTGGTACAGGTGCTTGGGCTTGCAGAACACTGAGGGTAGAACGGGAGCACTGAGAAATAGCCTCTATCACTGCTGGCAGACTACCTGTGGAAGAATTTGGAATCTGTGATGAACTGAAGGTGACTAGTCCCTTAAGCCCAATTCGATAATTGACTAGACTGACTCAACCCCATACACTAAGAACTTAGCAATATGGTAGATTTAAATTAAATTCAACAATATAAATAATTTTATTAAGTATAAATGCTCTCAACTTGCACTGTCGAAATTGGTAACCACTACCCACATACGGCTATTGAACACTTAAAATGAAGTCAGTGGAACTGAGAAACTCAATTTTAAATTTTATTTAATTTTAATTTATGTTTAAAGCTAAAAAAAAGTGTTATTTTTATATTGATTATATATTGAAATAATAAATAGACTATGATGGATTAAATAAACTACGTTATTAAAATATATTTCACCTCTTCATAAAGTTTTTTAATGTTAGAAAATTAGAAAATTAGAAAATTTAATATTGCATATGTGGTTAACATTCTAATTTTAATTGACTAGTGCTAGTTTAAACACTCCAGTTAAAAGGCAGAGATTTTCAGATTGGAAAAAAGCAAGCTCCAACTCTATGCAAGCCACAAGAAAACCATTTACATATAAAGGCATGTGTAGATCGAAAGTAAAAGGATGTAACAAATATACCATGACGGTAGTTAATAAAGAAAACTAAAACGTCTATATCAGACAAAATAGACTTCAACACACAGCATATTGAGATAAAGAGGGACAATGGATATGATAAAAGGGTCAGCTCATCAAGAAGACACATTAATCTGAAAAGCATTTGCACCAACAACATAACAATGGAGCTTCAAAATACGTAAACTAGAAACTAAAAGAAGTGAAAGGAGAAATAGGCAAGTCCACAAACACAGGTGGAGATGTTCACACTCCTCTATCAAGAATTGTTAGAACTAGCAGACAGAAAATCGGTTAGGGTACAGAAGACCTGAGCAGTCAACTTGAACTAATTGGCATCTATTAAAACTTCCTCAACAAGCTGATAACATGCACACGAAGACAGACCATATTTAGGACTATAAAAAAAAAATCTCAAAAAAAAAGTATATTTAATAATTGAAATCACACAAAGTATGTTCTCTGATCAAAACAGCATTACCTAGAAATCAATTAAAAAAATCTCTGCCAAATTGCCAAATTTTTGATCATTCAACAACACATTTCCAAGCCCACATATCGAAGAAGAAATCCCACAGGAAGATAGAAAAAGTTTTAAATAGAACTTAGTACACATGCTAAAATTTCAATAAGATATTCTAGAAATCCTCTCATGATTTACTTCATTATCACCTCTCTATGAACCACTCACTGAAGGGCAGACTCCCCCAGCTTTGTCCCATCAGCAGTGACTGAGTGCACGGTGATAAACGCTGGGTCAGCAAGTCACTACAGTTCTACCTTGCTTTGTGTCTTAGTCGTTTTTTTTCCTGTTACTTGCTCAGCTAAATTGAACTAATATTTATTGATCACCTGTGAAGCATAAGGCTTATGCTAGATGCTTATAAACTTATGAAAATGAGTAAGGCAGAGATTCTGATTTCAATGAGTTGTGTGAGCACAGGCTGATAAATTTTGCCTCCACTGTAACATTTTTTTGTTGCATTAGACATATCTGGATATAACCGGATCTGTGTGGTCACATGGTATCTCCCCTCCATCACTCTTGACCTTGCACACACAGATGCTACCATTTTTCACCCATAGCAATCAGGCAAGAGAAAGGAATAAAAGGTATCCAAATTGGGAAAGAAGAGGTCAAATTGTCACTATTTGCAGATGACATGATCCAAAGATTCCACCAGGAAGCTATTAGAAACAATAAATGAATATAGTAAAGTCTCAGGATACAAAATCAATGTACAAAAATCAACAGCATTCCATTTTTCACCCAGTGCACATTGAAATGCAAGAGTGTTCAGACTAAAAACAGTCAACATGACCTTCCCAGCCGCGGCCTGTTGTGAATGTTTTCAGCTGAGGTGATCCCTCATGGTGGCATTCCACGGACTGCCTTTTGTTCTCGGGGTCATAGTGATGGACCTGAGTTTCATCACCTGTAATGATCTTCTTTAAGAAGTCCTCATCTTCTTTCTCAAAAATTTCAAAACAATTGGTGAAACTTTTCTCACTGTTGAGATTCAGGAGCAGCACACTGCTTGAATGGAACGTCTGAACACCCTTCCATTTCGATGTGCCCTGGGTGAACAATGGGAGCATCCGTGTGTGCAAGGTCAGGAGTGATGGAGGGAGATAGATACCGTGTGACTACTCAGAACTGGTTATATCCAGATATGTCTAATGTAACAAAAAAGAGAGGAGCTAAAATTTATGCACTTGCCCTCATATTATAAGCATGATATACCTAGATCTGCTGCTTGGATCTAGTAACTCATAATTCACCTTTTCTGGAACTCGTTTAAGACCAGGTGGTTTCTTCCTTTGATTTAACTAGGTCCTAGATTTGTTCATCATATCTATAAATTGTGAAGGTCTTGGGTCTGTCCCATTCCTAAGTGTTAGGAATCACTACAGATCTTAGCACTCTGGTAAGGGGAACTAAAAATTAATTTTTGACAGATATGTTAAAAACAAGTCTTATAGCTTGACTTTGAGTTCCTGGTATTTCTCTTTCCTTTCATCCCACTGGAAAACACCACTATGTCCTCTTCCATAAATATTGCCAATATGGGCATATATAGCTGGTATTTTAAAAATTGCAGCCACTGGAGTTCGTGGCAATGAAAAATGAGCAAAAATAAATTTGCTGAGGCTCAAATTGCTCTAGTGATAAACTCTACTATCATACGATGACAATTTTCTTCCATACCTCAACACAAATAGTAGAATTCCATCTTACTTTGAGATTAGGTATTAAAATCAGAGTGAAGTGAAAATCACAAAGAGTTAAAACTGCTCCTAAAAAATACCTAATATCAGCATTAAAAAGACCTAGGTTCCTGAAGGTTAAAATGCCAGTGATTTTTTTTTTCTTCTTGGGTAGGAGAAGCCAAGGTGGTTTTCAGGGTTATGTTGGGAATAGTGAATAACAAATATCTTTTTCTTTCCCTCATAAAAATGTATTGAGCAGACAATAAATTTATGCTGATGTTTGCCTGCTCATAATTGAATTTGAACAGGCTAAATATGAGTATATAAATTCATTGTCTCAAAAACCAAATTGCTTCACATGAGAATATGTGTTAGATCAAAACTAGTTGAGTGATGACATACAAAGGCTGTCTGGAAAGTATCTAGCCATGTAACATGAAAAATAAAGGTACATATGGCTGGAGTTTTTTCTAGACAACCCTTATATTACTAAGTTATATAGCATGGTCAAATCAGGAATCTAAAATTGTCATTCAGTCTTAAAATATACTATCTCATTGAGGTTTACTTTTATTGGCTTAAAACAAATTTTTTGTTTAACTACACATTATCAAATTTTGGCAAGAAACTGTATTCTTAATGTAAAGCAGAATTTTGAGTTTACGTCACTTGACTTCAGGGCGATGGATCTTGCCATTCTGGGTTGACTCTTTTTCAATGAGAGTCCCATGAGAATACACCCAAAGAAGAAACACAGAGGACAATATTACACATGATGCTTACTTGTTAACACAGTGATTGATCTGGATGGCTTGGTAACCACATGTCCCTTTACCACTACAAGAGTGATTATATAATAAAGGCCATGATAATTGGCCTTAAAGATAACAGGAGGAGGCAAAGTGCTGTTGAATTGTTCAAATTCGAAGAAGTAATTTTTTGATTCACCAGTTATCTTCACAACATACATCGATGATGGACTCATGACATCTGAAGCTTCTAAAGAGACGATGATGCTATTATCATCTTGAACACTTACATGGAATGTTGTAGCATTCTGTTTAAGAAAAGAGAAAAAAAACAGGAAATGGAAGTCAATTTCAGATTACTGGTAATAAAATTATACTGAGATAATTTTTACAAAAGTAATCTTTGTGGTAGGCATTACTTTGCAACCTGGAGTTACATAGTACACAAGGAAAGGTAGAAAGAGAGAAATTAATTCTCTGATGTCAAATGATTTTTCTCAGGATTTTACTTTGAGGATTCTCCTCTTCATTGAAAAGCTGCTGCCAGTGCATGGGTTGTGTCATGTAATAAACACAAAATAAACATCATAGAAATAAGTAAATAATGAGTGAATGAAAATTATCTTGGTGTTGAACTTCCAGGGAAGTCCTTAGTTTCAGCTATGCTGGAGAAACTCCATGGTCTGAGGAAGAACTGTATTATACTGGGAGGGAGGAAATGCTGTGATAGTCCTAGGAGAATTCCAGAAGAATGTTTCAAGGCAGTTATTTCCTCTCTCGCTTTTCACTTGTCACTTTTGAAAAAAAAAGCCAGCACTGAGAAACCTGTGATAATCCTCATTAACAGTAAGCCAGTCTTTAGTAATAGAAGCTAAGACACTCTTTGAAGAAGGGACCAGCCTGAGGACCTGCAGCATCCATGGGAAAGTCAGCAGTTAGTGGACTAAAAACTTTGCTCTGGATAAATATTATGAAAAAGCATTTGCATACTTGGTTTAGCTATTTCCTCCTGATGCCCCTTGCCCTCCACCCCCACCCTCCACTCCTGCCACACACGCACCTGACAGGCAGAATCAGTCCGTCGGCTCTCTGCTCTCAAACAAGAGTCATATACTTTGTACCCAGATACTAAACTGGGAAGTCCATAAGCACAATCATCTCATTTCATATTCAAATGACCTTATAAGACAGGTATTATTTTCAATCTCAGCTTGTAATTGAGGAAACTGAGGCTCATAAAGATTGTCACTCGCCCAAGTTCTCCCACCTAGTTTGGACTCTTAACCACTGATTTACACAAATACCAAAATTGAGCTTCATTATTTTTCTACGTGTCTATTTGTCTTCCCCTCTTGACTTATTTTGCTAATCCTGAGTCTGACACACAGTACACCAGTGGTAAGTGTTTGTTAAATGAGTTAAAGAATTATTGGTTGTATTAATTGTAGGTGGGCATTTATTTCTTAGAATTATCTACTTAGGGATTTTGGTAACTCACCTATTGTCAGCACCAAATCAAACATACAATACATATCAGCACGCTATAAGAGACTACCTAGACCTAAAAATGTACAGATATTTTTTCTTATTTAATTTTTTTAGCAATCTAGTTCTTACAGGTCTTAGTACTTGTAAAGAATATCTCACCATTAACAGAAGTTTAATTGCATGTTAACATTTAATAGACTTCATTGTGTCCTTAAGACTATTGGCATTTCTCTTTCCTAAACTAGAGGTAAACTGCTTGAGGCAGTGAAAGAGGCCTGGGTACAGCAAGGAAGGGGGAGTCCAGGAGCCTCTTACCTGTTCCATAGCCAGTCCCAGAGGCTATAGAACACACTAGAGACAGAGTGGGCAGCACTGAAGAGGAGAAAAATGCAGGATGAGTCCTCGGGGTGTGGGACAAGGAAGAGGACGGGTCACAGATACGTACCAGTCAGAAATCCTAGGAAGCCTTCCACCATCTCTGACATAGGCAGCAGCTATTATGGATTGATTTCCTGATCTGGACCAGGCTTTACACTGAGCTTTTTCTATATACGTCTTTTTTGTTTTTATTCCTTATAACAATCTTCAGAAATAAGTGTTAATTCTCCTGCATTTTACTCAGAAAGGTTAAATCATTTGCTTAAGAACACAGCAATAGACTTAGCATCAGAGGGCCTGAATTTCTATTCTTTCTCTGCAGGGCTCTATGAGCGCTTGGGGAAGCCCAAGGACCTCTTAACTTTATCTTAATTTATACAATAAGAGTGATCCCTGTAACTCATGGGAGGTAAGCAAACATCCCAAGAGTTACAGGAATTACCCCTACTTTATAAATGTCTTTTACAAAAATGCTAATAGTATGAACTCAGTAAATATGAGTTGTATTTCAGAGATTATTGTGTTTGAGTTAACTCTCGAATCATTCAATGACCTGCTTATTATGGGGCATCTATAAACATTCATTTAGCTAACTTCAAAACACTATGAAATTCTGCAGTTATGTCACTGGATATTACACTTATAGAACATTGGAGAGCTATCCATTTATTAATTCAACAACAAACATTAGCTAAATGCCAGCTTGGCATCAGGCATCATGCTACGTGTTGGTGACAGGAGTAAGACAGGCTCCTCAGACTCCAGGAGCTCAGGCTCTAATGACAGGCACATTCAAGTGCATAATTGTTACACAATTTGAGTGTCATTAGTTACAGACTTTAAAAAACTGTACAGTTAATACCTGCTTTTTTGGCCTGTCTGGCATCCTGTCTAAGATTATGCCCTCTTCTTTTGGAGTCCTGCTTCTTTCCCACCATACAGCCAATAAGGAGTCCCAGTGAGCGTTGCTAATTATGGTGCCCCATGGAGCAGGAGGCACCTTAACTTAGTCGGGGTGAATCATTGTACCCAGTCCCCTTCCCATGAAGACAGGTACAGGGACGCACATGTGACCAAACCTGCCAACCAGAAGGCTTGCTCTGAAATTTATCACTAGAATTAGTGGGAAGGAGCATTCGCCTCTAGTTTCAAGCAGGTATGGATGCAAAGCTGGAGAAGTCAGCATGGATAACTTCTGCCCCACGAAGATAGCTATTTGAGAAGGAGGCTGTGGTCTCAGTCACCCACTGTATGGTGTGGGGATGTGATTAAATAAGCCTTAGTTTACAGTTTCAGTTTTCTGATAGAAAGTTCCAATGTGCAGTGAGAGGTGCTGGTCAGAACAGAGCATTGTTCAGTGCTATAGACATAAGGTGGGGAAGAGTCATTGATTTTGCTTTTGCGGGTACGTGTGAGGGAAGCTTACAGGGCAGAAGTCATGCTTGAAAGATGCTCAGAAGTTTACGAGGGGACCAAAGGTCAGGAAAGTCATCTGAAGAAATGGAAAGATACCCTATAGGCCTCTGGAGTGGTTAGATCGTGGTAGGATGCTCAGAGGAGAGGATTGGTAGCCCTGGCCAAGGTGTGCCTTGTTAAGGAATTTGGATATTTTTGAGGCCAAAAGAAATCATGAATTGTTTTAATCTAGGAAAATGACATGATTAAGTAGATCTTAGTTTTATTGTTAAGAGTGTGGGCCAGTGGAGTTAGAAATTGGCTGATAGTATAGAGGAATAGTAAAGTAAGACAATGATGAGAGTTTGAGCAAGTGAAGCTACCCCAAATCCGCCTGCGTGACATGTCTCTACAACATTATTAGTGCTCCAGCTGGCAATTCAATCAATGATTAGACTCATTAGATGGTATTTGAGCAGGAACGCGTAGAAAATTTTGCTGTGCTAAAGTTAACTACATAAGAAGTAATGGATGCTTAACTCTTTGAAATAGTAATATTAATGATGTCCGGTGCTTGCACAGCACTTAGGGCCACAAGCCTTTGTAGATGTTATGTCATTTATCCATTTAGCCTCCTGTCCAGCTCTCAGGAAATGTCTTCAGGCAAGATATTCATTATTTCCTTTCAGTTCCTCCAGGAAGATCAGAGCCACCTCGTCAGGACATGGCTCCTCCTGGCACTTTCTTAGACTTATTCATAAAACTCTTTCAAAAATTGTCAGAGAATTGGAATGTTGATTTCAAAAGCTAGGAACTATCCATTATTATTTTTTTAATTATCCATTATTGATTCAATAGTTCTCCAGATATGTTTTGAGCAACACCAATGTACCAGGAACTTTTCAGGACACTGGGATACACTTTCTATGACTGAGTAAAGAGAAAGGCAAGTCGTATGTGCCTTTGTCCTTCCTAGAATTGTGTCTAATTAATAATAACAATGCTGATGATAAGGATGATGATGATAGCATAATAAAAAAACATTAACTTACATAGTTATTATATGCTGTCAGGTACTGCTCTGAATCTCAGACAGCAGGCTCTAGAGCAAATGCTTGCTGAATGAATAGATTTACAATCCACTGTGCATGTCAGACTTGCTTCTGTGTGTCCTAAGTGTATCTTTCCAAGTAGAGTATGCCAGTTGTCTCTCGTTGCCTGAGTCCTCATTTACGCCAGCTCTACCTTTCATGTTTGACACACTCAGACACATTCACTTCTGTCTTTATGATTTCAGAATAGAGAGCCCTCATCTCTTTTGTCTCTTGTTTGGTGAAAGGGTCCAAACTCAAATATCAGGCAAGTAATATAAATGAGAGAAGCAGTCAATTACGAGAGGATTGGATGAAGGAATAGTTAGAAAGTGAGAGGGTATCTGCATTGTCGAAAAGCACCATTAAAAGCACAATTACAAAACAATGAAGCTACACTGGCCAAAGAAAATACAGTCTCCATCCACAAGCTGTCAGATTACAACCTTAAATTTGTTGCATGGCCATTTGCTTGATCAAATCACTCATTTTAGGACCTTCACCTTCTGATCTTACTCTATTTGCTCTGCCCAACCAGAGTGGAGAATACCTAAAATCTTCTACTCATTAAGCATTAATTTAAAATAAATACAAATAATATTTTCTTATGAAGTTGCCATATGTGTATGTGTGAAATTTAATTTTGTTATTGGTGTTAATGCAGTAATTATTTTCTGACTTCCAATATGAACTTGGGGTGGAAGCTTTGCAGAATTCTTAGTTTTTGGAGAATAAAACCATGCTTGAGGAAAGAATTCAACCTGGCATTTTTTAATTGGAAAGGAACTGTTATGCTAAAGAGATGTGCCAAGATTTTACGTGATATGTATGATAATAGTATTAGCCATATATCACATTTTATATTTTATAAAGCACTTTCAAAAACATATATTTTCTCATTTGAGCCTCAAAACATCCTATTGAGTTATTAACTCACTTCACAGATGAGAACACTGAGGTGCTCAGCAATTAAACACGTTTCTCAAGCCTTCTCTACGATAATGTGGAGGAGCTGGCCCTCGAGGCAATTCTGTGACTACATGTTTTCTGATTCTATTATCCTGGAGTCCCCGGCCAAAGTCATTTCCCAAATGCTACCTTTCACATCTGTACTTAATTGATGGTGAGCTCCCTCAGTATGAACCATGACTTATTCTTCTAGGACATGACTGATAAGTGCTCAGAAAATGTGGTATCATGAAAAAAAAAAACAATTTTGGAGATAAAAATAAATTTTAGAGATAGTGGAACCTGGGTTCAAATCCACTGAAGGGACAGTCTCTCATTTGAATTCCTTGAGCCTCAGTTGCTTGAGGTATTAATAAATTAGGGAAATGCTAAAACCTATGATGACTAGGTTTTTGTGGGGAAACACACGAGATTATATGCGTATGTTTTCTGATATTTAATAGATTGCCCCAAAACAAGAGCTAATGGTTACTACAAATTTTATTATCTATGTTTTCTCATTGATGTTTCGGGGGACATGTAAATTTTAGAAGTTGTATCTTTTTGTCTCTAACACCATGATTCACATAACCATTTTGACTTTCGTCCACTCAATAATCAGTACCCCCCCTTTCTGTGGCATCATGAACAAGAGCAGGCAGCATTTATTTTCCTATTTTTCTATTATGCCCTCGTATGACAGGCTGCGCTGACCTGTTTGACTGGAGGTTACCATGGGAACGGTTTCCAGGGCCTACTGTGCTGAGTTTAGGGACCTGTGAAGCTGTGGTTGGCTGACGATTAACTTGGAAGGAGGTGAGTCCACCACCCAGAAAGCCACAAAATACATTTGTTCTCAACAGTTCAGGAACCTGGCAAATTCTAAAAATATACAACATTTTCCTGGCTTAGTATGTTGTGAAAAATAGGAGTTCCTGACAGGTTAATTCTTCCTGTAAGACAAGTGTTATTTTCATAAAACGAAGCACCGACAAACATAATTTTGCCTGAATTTTTAATTTCCCGTCCCTCGTTTCTATCCTTAGCAGTATTTATAATTTTAAAATGGTTGTACCTCAGAGAGATGTTTATAAAAATGTAGCTGCCCCACTTATTGAAAGAAACTGTGAAAGATGATGGTGCTAATCATTTATTTAGAATGGATGAGTTCAGTCAAATTTCCCCACAGGCATGGAGTGTCTCTCCAACTGTGACACCAGTTAATTAAATCCTGATGATAGCTAACAAAGAATGCAGTCTACTCACCAAACATGCAGTTCATAGCATATTTAGGTATGACTCTGTGACCTTTTGTAAGCACTGCCCTTAACTCCCCTCTTGTTGAGCTGTTAACACCGTCAACAACACTGTCAGATGTTTAAAACAAATAGTTTCTGTATCCACTATTACTGGGATTTTGTGGCTTTTCCTAGAAAGCTGATCTCTCTGTGCCAGGTAAATTAAAGCCCAGAAGTTAAGGGGTGTGAAGTAAAATACTTTACATACATGCTTTGCTCAGTGTTTACCTTCATGTAGTTTTTAGAAATTGAGTGCTTACTGTGCTAAAGATAGGATGGTTAAAAAAATAAATTTAGCCCCTGTCTTAGTGGTGTTTGTGGTCTAAACAAAAGAGCGAAAGCATACCATTTAAATAATTTAAAAAATTGGAAGTGGTAAAGGCACTGCTACAAAGTGCATGCTGTAGAGAATATAATGAATAATGTTGCAACAACTATGTGTAGTGCCAGGTAGGTACTAGATGAATTGGGGAGACCACTGCCTACATTATATAAATGTCTAAACGCATGCTATGCACGTGAAACTAATATAAAATAATACCGTCAACTGTAACTGAAAAAACAAATAATTTAAGAACTAATAAAATGAACAAAGAAGTGCATGATGTTAAAAGAGGACCTAGCAGGAGGATCTAAGCTTCAGGAAGTAAGCGACGACACAGGCTACAGTACAGAGGATAGGATCCATGAAGAAGAACGTGTGAGAACCTGGTGAAAGCATAATGTATTTCAGAAACCAGGATAACATCAGGATGGTCAAGGGTGGAGACTGAATCATGGGATACCTTGCAGGACCTAGTAAAAAGGTTGAGGCTTATTGCTAAAGGCAGCGGGGAGTCACTTATGGATTATTAAGCAGGGGAGTAAAATCATCAGATTAGTATTCGGTAACTGAAGAAAACACTTTGTTATGTTCACTGCTGGCTCCCAAATTCTTGTTGGGGTGTGGAGGGAATTTTAATGAAAAAAATACAGGATAACAGACCACTTGAAATAGAAGGGAACACGCTAACAGTGTGAGCAGAAGAATCTAGACAAACAAAAAAGACAGTCAAATTAGTATTCAAGTTACAAAGAAATGAATGGCTTTATTCCAGAAAGTAAACAGGAGAAAGAAGAGGGAAGGGGCTAGAAAAAACACGGAAAGAAGTGCCAGCAAAATGGTGTGATGCTGGGATATAGAAGGGACGATCAGCTAATGGAAATATCCAGATGGCGAGGGAGTCAAAGAGCATTTTAAAACTGGAAATGCCTAACGTTCTATTTGAAGTGCTTTTTAAATAGTAAACACTTCTCCACCTCCCCTAATCCCAATCTTTACTAATGCGTGCTACGCTCACAGATGCGTTGTGTGAGTGGGTCACTTGCAGAACTTGCAGAAGGGGCTGAGTTTCACATCCAGGTGTTAGGGCACAAAAGTGGCATTTGTGGAAGGTGGAACCTGGGAGAAGAGGAAGTTGTGAGAATGAAAACCTCCCCCAAATTGACAAAAATCCCAAGGGGATTTGAACTTCCATCGGAGATGGGGAGGATCTAAAGCCAATTTCATTCAGATCTCGAGGGGCAGGAAAGTGGTCTGATTGCAGCACGGGGAGCTGACTGGTGAGGAGAAGCAGAAGTAGGTGGGATCGAAGTATTCTAGGAAAGAAATGATGCGGCTAGGACCAGGGTGGTGTCAGGAAAAATTTAGGGGACATGTGCCTCAGAATTTAGTAACTTGAGATTTGATTGGTTGGGGTTTTGATTTTATGTACATACACTCATCACATTATCACATCATCATCATCATCATCATATATACAAAAGACCACATGTGAGCAGGTTTAAACAGGGTAGGAATAAAGGTGACATGTGTCATTAGTTAGTTCAGTTTGATACATAATTAGTGTGAGATGCCTGTGGGATACACAAGTATAGAGGCCAAGTAGGAGATTAATATGCATTTAGAATTCAGAAGAGAAATCTGGATCTAGTAACTGGAAGAGATTGAGTCAGAGATGGTTTTACCTGAAGCCTTGGGAATTGAGGAGATACCACAATGTGGCAAAACAACTACTATTGTTATATTAATAGAGCTTACTTTTATTAAGAATCTACTTTGTGTTAAGAACTTTCTAGGCATTACTTCGATTGATCCTCTTAAGAACTCTCTAAAAGAGATACTACAATTCTTTGCATGACCAGATTAATAACTGAGGCTAAGAAAGATCAAGCAACTCACCTAAGATCACACCGCTTTTAATTGGTGAACACTAGAGTTAAATCCAGGTTCCTCTGATTTTAAATCTAAGTATTAATATTGATGCTACATTGCTCTATGACTGCCATGGCTGCACCTCAGCTTTGGGCAGACTTTTACTTTATTTCTTTGCCACCACGATGCAGGGACATCTCCTGAAGATTTCCCATTTTTATTACATGGGGAGTTGCAAGGTGGTCAGGTGGAGTGGAAAGAATAGTGACTTAAAGACAAATAGAGCTGGATATAAATACCAATTCCATCACACACAGTCTATCACTTAGAGACCTCTCTGAACTTTAATTTCCTCATTTATGAAATGGGAAAAGAATGCCTACCTGACAAGGTTGTTAGGAGACTAAAATGAAAAATCTAGTAAAGATACTTACCATGTTTTATGCCTTGCAAATACCAAGGGCTTAATTTTGATGATTTAAGAAAAGTGGAAATTATACTTTATGAATCTGGCTAAGGGAGCTCTTGTTAACTACACTGCAAAGCTTTCTGAATATCCTAAGAAACCTAACAGGCAATAAAAGAAATTTAAGTTTTCACTTGCATATGAACCCTCAACATCTTAATAAAACTTCAAAATAATAATGGCACAATTTTTCAATGTGTATCCTTCAGAAACAATGGTAGCTCAGATTCATTGTTGCCTAAATTAGTTAGAAATATAAAGTAATTAGAAATACTATTTTTCATTGTCTTATTAAAATTGTTTCTAAACTTGTCTATCTCCTATTTCTTCCTTCTTCAAGATACTGAATTATGAGAAGTAACAGAATTGTGAGGTTACAGGAACTTGGTAAAACAGTAGGAATAACAAGACAATAAAGAGTAAAGAGCATAAATTTAGGGTAAATTTTTTTTTGCTTATTAAACTGTTGGACACAGGCAAGTTATAGAACCTGTTTGAGGCAGCTTTCTCCTCTGAAAAATGGCATTAGTACTTTTTCAACTATCTTTTCATGTTGACTCTATTGGATAATGTTTGTAAAATAACTAGCACAGCCAAGGTGCCCAAGCAAAGCACTGTTCCAGTCATGTGAATGTTTTGGGTTTAAAAACTTGGGGGGTGGATATCACTGAGATTGTTATTTGCTACCAAATAAAATCCAGAATCTTTAGCTTGACACTCAAAACCCTCCACAATGTGTCCCCAGTTAACCATCTCGTCAGTCTGCCACCACCTTTTCGTCATGAACTCCCTGAACCCCACCCCCCGTCAAACTGGCCACTCCATCTGCCTCGGGACTTTCTTGCCTCTGTGGTTCGATTTATGCAATCCTTCTGCCTGAAATAGCCCCTTCCCTGCTTCAAATATCCAGTTCTGTCTGTCACTGCATCTCCATCAAATGCCACCTCCTTTGAAAAACCTTTATGACAACCCCACAAAGAGTAAGTCTCTTCCTGTAACCTCACAGCCCACCGGCTAAATCTCTTCCGAGACACATCACTGTACATGGGATCATACGAAGGATCTAGTCAGCAGGCAAATGGCTCTTACAGCCAGAGGTGGAAATAACTTTAAATGGCTCCTCTCTTTTATACCAAGACCCTCCTTTCCTCACATTAAGTGTTTACAACATCTAGTTAAACCATTTGAAGTTAACGTTTTGCATATTCTTCTTTATTTCACAATGTTAACTTTAAAGTCTTCTTTATTTATTTTTTTTTTTTTTTGCTTTCCCCTGTATGAGTAACGTGTTCATCCAGCACTGATGCTATTTTGAATTACAAGAAGGCTGGAACAACGGTCTGATATTTAGGTTTTATAAATGAAGCTCAAAACTATCTTTGTTTTGGGAAACAGCTGTACAAAGACAGTACGCAATTTACTGCACCACGTGAAAGGATTCTATTCTTTGGGAAAGGGTGGCATTTCTGTAAGTCATGATGTGGTATTTGGTAAGGAAATATCAATACTCTTACTCGACATACTGCACTGATGGTTAATTGACATTTCATCCTTAAGTGTTTTCTTATTGCCCTGTACAAGATTTATTTTAAAAGGTTAAAAAATAGAAATGTTTGCATCGCTGAAAGTTTAAAGAGTGGTTTTTACCCTTAGAAGGTTTTGATGGCATAGAATCTAACCACCAAGGTGGAAACGTTAGCCTAGGGCCCTTCATGGAAATGTCTAAACCTCTTTTTACACCTTTGCCTGCTATTTTAAAGTGTCTGTCTTTAAAGGCAGCAGCTGGTCTCAGTGGCCTGGCGGGAGTACCTTATGCCAATTTACAGCAATCTACAGTTTATGCGAAATGATCTTTATTTATAAAGCTTTTATTCAATTCAGAATGAAAATCTGATGAAGTCATAGCACACAGTACTTCATCAATGTCCGAGTGTGGAATCCACCCCATTTCTTAAAACCAATGTCAGTGTTCTTTAAGTTCTGAAACACGCCTTTATCTTAAATACGCTGAAATGCAAAACTTGTAACAATATGAATTTTCCATTTGCTAACTTTTCTGTGTCTGTTTCCTTCTCCTTCACAACATTCCCCTCCTTCCCACTTCTGTACCTCTTCTGTGTTTTCCTCCACTTTTTCCTCTGTTTGTTTTGCTTCTCATGGTCTGCTTTGGGCTACGTTTGCTCAGTTCTGTATAGAGATTTCCGGGTAGATTTTAACCTTCTCACGACAGAGAACCAGATATCATTTATTATCTATCATATACTCTGACACAATACTTTGCTATCTGGAACTTAATAAATATTTGTAAATTTAAACCCATACATTTATCCATCCACCCACCCATCCATTTATCCTACATTTATTGAGCCTTTAACTACATATTTGTACTGTGCCAGTTTAGTCTTACGTGTCGAGTATTTGTTATTATAGCTTAGTTCCTGGATTATTAGGGCAAAGTCATACCACTGTATTATAGAGATAAAAGAATAATTGGCAAAATAAAGAGAGATATTAGGGAGCAAGGAAAAGAAATAAGTGGGGGGAGAGAGAAGCAATAAGATGAAGAGACTAAAGGAATAAAAAGAAAGAATGAGTAGGACACAATAAACAAAATCTGCAAATTAAGAATAAGAGGGACAGTGAACAATGAAACCACGACATTTTGTACCTTTTCTGGTCATGACTCTACCTCTGTAATTATTTAATACCTGACAGAGAAAAAAAATCAAGCTATATTTTGTTTAATATCTCAATTGTTTCTTATCCATTGATAAGAAACATCTTTGTTTTTCTTCCAACGACTATATCATAATTTATTTCTGATTTGCAGAGAGTACACTCTTAAAGACTCATAGGTAAACCATTAATAAATCATATGTTGCTATGGGAACTAATAGAGATTTAATCGTCTAACGGCCCCTGCAGAGGCCTTTCATCCACTTGGCTGAGATGGTGCCATGGAGATTCAAATATTAGACAGGAGACTGAACCTCAGGACCCCATTCCATCATAAGAAGAGTTATGAATTAATAAAAGCTAAACCTATGAGTAATTTCTAAGGATATTAAGAAATGCATGCCAGATTTCCTTTTAGGTCATAAGTACCCAGGATCTGTTTTCTTCAAAATGACAATCCCTCCCAAGCTTTTTCCTCTAGCTTAAGCTTCAAGGAACCAAATCATGGGACACTTACTGGAACGATATAATAATACTTTATGATGATTCAATAATATTTTCCAAATATATAGCTGCATAACTTACAATAAATGTGATCAATTATATATATTTAGTACATAGCAATATGATTCTCTCTTATTGGAATGAGAAATGCTGTTAACCTGATGCATTTCTTTAGTTGATTAATGTGTCTGCTTCTTTCTGTATTTCCTTTAGCATTTAAAGTAAGAAAGATTTTTAGGTATCAGGTATTCATAACTAAGCCCAGACTAACCTCTATAGTTAAAGAGAGAAAAGAATAATAACAGTAATAACCTAGCATATATCAAATGCCTAATATAGGCTAGGGCTTGCTCTAGGTGTTTTAGATTCATTATGCCCAATCCTTAAAACAATACTTAGAGTTTATTATTATTATTTTATCAATAATTAGGAACCAGAAGAGAAGGAATTCAAATAAAAGCATTTCAAACAACAATTTATAATGCTTACTTGGTTTTAGCTACAAGACCATGAGTATGAGCAAGAAAGATTGGTTTCAGGCCTCAGGACAATTAATCCTAAATGAGCAGTGGTAGTAGAAAGCATCTAGTGCTATGACAAGAAACACAAAGTACTCTAGTAGCAAGAATATCTTCCCTAGTGATGGTGGAGTGGGTGTTTGAAAGATTAGCAGGACTCTGCTGGCAAAGAGGCTGGAGAGTAGGCCATGCTTCAGGCAAGAGGGTCTGGGAGCAGCAGTGTGTTCTGGGACAGAGGACAGCACAGCACCTGCAAGGAGCAGGGAGGGCCTAGAAGGCCATGCCCAGGCTTTTGGGCATTAGCTTGGGGCTGCAGACATGCTCTATGCATGATGGCCAGGATCGGATTTTCTTTGGAGAATGAAAGCACTAATGGTAGCATTGGAGCCTGGATTGGGGGATGACAGGTTGATTAGAAGACCGTAACAATAGTTGAAGCAAGACTTATCTGGACTTCTAGTGGTGAAGGAAACAGGTGAGCAATTGGAGAAGTATTAGTAGAGTCCCAACAAGTGCTCTGAGTGGGAAGGAGCCTTGGAGATTCTATTGTCCAGACTCTTTAATACAGAGGAAGAAACCAGAGGCCCAGAAGTGAGCGGGGCCTGCCTGAGGGCGTGTGGCTGGTGAGAGGAAGACTCATTAAATGCAGGTTCTTGAACCCATTCCAGTGTTATTGCCATGACAATGTTTTGCCCTCCAAAACCTACCAAATCAATTAATTTATTTTTTGCTCTCTGCCGTAAGAAATAGAGGTGACTTCGGTGGGCTTTCTGTGCATGCTTTGGGGTTATAAGGCAAGTGGGGCACTGGGAGGAATGGTCGGAGTTGTGAGGCTATGGTTTTAAACAAGCGATTGCTTTCCAAGAGGCAATGAAAACTGCCTTCAGAGTTTATCATTTTTTTGATAAAAAAATCAACAAACTAAAAACAACACAAGATACTGAGAGGTTTTTTTGCTGCATTTAATCACAAACACACTAAAACAATTATTATATCATAAGACACGTATGTTATAGTGCTTTAGACTAGGGCTTTTTAAACTTAGGAGTAAGATGAAGTCAGGTGGTCTGAATTCAGGTGATCTGGGATGGGGCCCAACATTCTGCATTTCTCTTTTTTTTATTAAATTTACTGGGAGACATTGGTTAGTAAAATTATATAGCTTTCAAGTATACAATTCTATAATATATTGTCTATATTTTCATTGTGTGTTTACAACCCAAAGTCAGCTCTTCCATCACCAGATATTTGACCCCCTTCCCTCCTGCACCCCACCCCCCACTTTACTCTCTGGTAACCACTAAACTGTTGTTTATGAGTTTTTGTTTGTTTGTTTGTTTGCCTTTTTTTTTTGCTGCTTTCAGTTTTATATCTCATATATTAGTGAAGTTATATGGTCCTTGATGTTTCTTGTCTGACTTACTTTGCTTAGCATGATAATTTCAAGGTCCATCCATGTTGTCACAAATGGCAGGATTTCATCTTTTCTTATGGCCGAGTAATATTCCCTCGTGAATACGGATAACACATCTAATAAGTTTCTAGGCGGTGCTAATTCTGCTGGTCCACAGAACACACCGAGCAGCGAGGCCTTCACTTTGCAAAGTTTTACTCACAGGTTGCAGGAATGAATAATTACCAAGGCCCTGAGTCATCTGGGCTAAGTCAGTCCTGAGCAAATCAATCCCTCTAATTGGAAGGCATTTGCAGTGTGAAAACAGATGACTGAGTAGACAGTCATATGCTCATAAGTCATCATGAAGCCACCTTCTGAACAGGGTGGTCTTCCACTACCAGAGCAACACACAGAGGAGGCTCAGAGGCTTTAAATAACCATGGAAGTACTAGCCGGGTGTCACGACAGTTGACAAATCTCCTTGACACCCTGGGTATGATCACCTCGGGAGTCCCAGAATCTAGTTTAGGTACCTGAGTTCAAATCCTGTTACCAGCTTTATGACCAAGGTTTACCCATTAAAGATCTTGAGCCTAGTTTTACTCAATTTTATATGTCAAGCTTCAATTTTTGTCAACTTTGTGTTTAGAATTATTAAGAGGTGATAATAAGATAATACGCATGGAAATAGTTTGTTACCTAGGAGATGTTTAAAAGAATTAGAGGAATGTGTATTTGAAAATGATGTGGGGTCAATCTTTCAAGCCTTTTCTCACCCCTATTCTGGAATATTCATGAAGCTACTTTCACATCAGGCCGTTAAACCTGATTCTTTTCACATGGAAATGGTGTGGTAAAAGAGTCTAAAAGAGGGTTGCACCTGCACATTTCTGGGGTTGTATGGATTGTAAATCAGATTTAGATCCAGAAAGAGCATCAAGTTGATGAATTCATGTAGCAAGAGCCACACATCTTGGACTTCAAGAACTAAAACTTCATTGAACAATTATGTACAAAAAGACTTAACATTCGTGCCCTTGGTATGACAGCAAGGTTCCTGTAAAGCAGTCACATCATCGTGGCCAGCACAGGAAGAAGGACTGGGGTGACAAAGTCAGGAGAGCATCTGAATTAAGACAAGGAAAGCTATTTCCCTGAGCTACCTCTTACTGAGCATTTCCAGTACCCAGGAGACGACAAACTGGTAAATAAGTTGCGGTATAAAACTCCTGCATTGTCAAGGGTGTTGCTTAGTGATTCACTGCAATTCAATAATTAGAGGACATTTCCTGAATGCAGGGTACTGCCATGGGGCCAGAGGAGATACAAAGTTAAAAAAAAATGTAGTGGTGCTCAGAGAACTTGCAGATACAGCAGGGAACATAAGACCTGGACACAGATATGTAACATACAGTACGTGACATGAACAGTAAGAGAAGAGAACTAAACAAGAGGGGTTATATTCAACTGGGGGAATCAAAGAATGTTTCACATAGGAGATGGTACTTGAATCATAAGTCGTTAAACTTAGAATTAGAAGGGATCTTGCAAGTAATTTAGTCTGATCCTTTGGGCTAGTGGAAGTGGTGTGGCAAAGTTTGTTAGAGGCAGACAGTATTCAGTATGGGACCTGTTTAGATAGGTTCAAGTTTTTTGGGTTCCCCCCCCCCCCACCCCATGATAGCATATGGTGCATAAGAAGAAACAAAGAGAGATGAGGCAAAAAACTAGATTGGAGCAAATAAAGAAGAGCCTTGAATGACAGACTAAGGATTTGAACATTCTTAACACGAATACTTTCAAGTGTTTGACGAGAACCCATTGTGCAAGGCCGTCTATGAGCACAGGCAGGTCATGCTCGTCCTCTACCCCTTACCACCCTTCCTTCACTATCAGTGTTTTTGCTAGGCAGGGCATAGAATAGGCAAAACTATTACCCCAGATGGAGTCTATTAAATAAGATTTCATAAAGAAAATTCCTGCTATTAGAGAAACATCCCTTTTAACATACACTCCAATCAAGTTATGATGTGATGTGCTAACCAGGGTAAGTACATACAAGGTGTGATTAAAAACTATGGTGACAGTGAATGCTGCTGCCAAGTGCCGTCCAACGGAAAGGCAGGGGTCTTCGATATGGGAAGTGGCACGTCAAAACTTAGTAACAGTGTGTGACAAATTTCAGCTCGTTCGATGCAGTGGGCTGTGAGGTATGGTTGAGCGAAGGTGAGTTTTAAAGTGTGCTGTAAATCATGGATCACAAGCAACACATTAACCTAATATTTCTGTCACATAAAGACATGACGGTGTGTCCTCATCCAGATCTGGAATCGTGCGACCTCTGGCTCTTCTGCAAAGTCAAAATGACCATGCAAGGTAAACTTTTTGCATCACTTCAGGACATTGAAGCAGCCACAACAGCGCAACTAAAGACACTCACGGAAGAGGACTTCCCGAACTGCTTCTGAAAGTGGCAGGAATGATGGGAAAAGTGTGTTTGAAGCGAGGGGAAGTATACTGAGGGAGATTAATGACAATGTGTATTTTACTGTAATACATTTTTTGAAATTTAAATATTCACCATACTTTTTTATCACACCTCATATGTATATAATGTTGGGCATTTTAATATCTTACAAGCTAAAGAAATGAGATACACATCACATGTTTCAGAGTAGTTCTACATTGTTATAATATTGCTGCAGATTTGTGACTGTTATAGTCACCACCAGTATACACTGTTTGCAACTTTTAAAAACTGGTATCATTCTTTTTCTTTTGTTTTTGGGTTTTTTTTGTATGTGGGTAGCTCCCTGACTGGGAATCGAACCCAGGCCACAGCATTGACAGCACCAGTGCCGAAGCCTTAAGCCACTACACCACCAGGGAACTCCCTTAAAAACTGGTACCATTCTTTATCTCAATGACAACAGAAACAAGTTTTACTTGTTTCTGTGAGGCAGCTCAACTGGAATTATACTTTGAATAAAATAAATATTTTCTGACAAGACTGACATGAAATCCACAATTTCTCCCATAAATGGCAATCCTTTTGAAAAGAACCTGACATAAGATATTAAATCATTAGTTTCAAAAACCCCAGCAATCCAAAATACCTGTAATTGTCCTGTGTGTTTGAAGACAATAAGACACAACCCACTTATGTAGCTGGCGAATTTAGCTCTCAAAAACTTGGCTTCTTAGAATTGTGTGTGTGTGTGTGTGGGGGTGTATACAATTATCGTTATAAGGCATAGGTTTGTGGCAAATTGAAGAATGAACTTGTAAATGGATCCATCATTAATTCCTAAGCCCACCAGGAATTCTACCAGAAATCCATTAACTGTCTTCAAGTTTGATAGTTCCTTCATCACAAAGTGTGCCTTTTCATTCCTAGAGGTGATTTTGAGTCAGTGATCCCCTGCTTACCCAAATCTTCTACGTCTTTCTTGATGGAGATCAAGGGAAATCAGTGAAAGTCTGTGGTAAAACAGTTTATCGTAAATGCAATAAAATTCAAAGCTAAGGCGGCAAATTCTTGCTGAGCTTGATACCTCGCTTTTCACTCTGCTTTGCTTTTTCATTCTCTGCAAACGGGATGGGATTGAGCAATAAGGCCGTGCAGCGATTTTGTTTTTTAATTTACTCAAACACAATGTTGGAGCTGAATATTCATTCTTTTATGGCATTTATACATTCTACTGCCTTTCTTTCCCAAAACCCATTCACAAAGAGAAAAGCAAGACCATCTGTTGTTACCCTATGGTAAGAACCAACCATCAATGCATAGGGCGGGTTCTCTAACTAAAACCTTAGTCTTTGCATCAGCTCTCTGCTGGGGGTTCCATGACTCAGATGCTGAGCGTAGGCTGTGAGGAGCAAACACCAAAGGAGCCACAGGAGGTCTCACTGTGTGCCAACGTGCAGGGAAGGAGGTGTGCAAATGAGGCATGGTCATTGACCCACACATGAGTAATGTAGGATCCTGTGGGTGTTGCTTCCGGTTTTTTGTATTTGTCATCTGGGGGTAAGAAAAAGAAAAGGGGAAGTGCAACTTGGCTTGCTCTTTCCAAGCTTCCTAACACAGGAGGATCCTTTCCTTAAACACTCATCACTGGGGCAAGGAGATGCGTCTTTTCCTACTTGGCCTTTGGACCTCCAGGTAAATAGAGAGAGCTGTCTGATTTTCCCATTATTTTAGCTATTTTAGCAGCTGCTCCTCTGCGTACCTTGTGGGGACTCTTTGCCCCCCTCTCTTTAGTGGGCAGAAAGGACTGAAAGATTTTGAAAGGTATATTTTTCTGATTCTGCTTCTTGTAATATTAATAATTCGCTTCACCCTGACCAGAAGATCTTTTTATTAGGTAAGTGTGGGTTTTTTAGTAAAAGTTAAACCTCAATGCAAAATATATAATTTTGAGTACAAACCCCAAAATTTAAAGATTGAGGTTATTTATTCTTTTTTAAATGGAAGAACACTAAAATAATCTACTGAGAAAGTGCACTGCTATCATGCATTGTGCTAAACCGATTAATACTATTTTAAAGACGCATTAGAGTACTAAGTGATTGCTATTTTAAAAACCTATGTAGTTAGTACTTTTTATTAATATGTTATTAAATTCTACTTTACAAACATCAATTTCATAAGTGCTTTCTGTCCCAGAAGAAATAAATTCATCTAAATTGGATTTGGCTGATATATTTCAGTTGAACTGTTTCTGTCCCTCCTATTGACATTTGGCTGAGTTTTGTTCCAGATACATCAATGGCCTGCCCTAGGGACATAAGGATTAATTAATTGAAGATAAGTTACAATGCAAAAATCAAGCAGAGATTTTTAGAACTTCTTGTTTGTGTCAGTTCAAGTTGGTTCATGTAGTGAAGCACTTTTTTTTTCTAAATAAAGATACAAATTTATATTTTGTAAAATAGATAAAAGTAATGATTATTTGTTAAGGGCAAATGATTGTTACTTAGAAACGAGAGGAGATCGTACTTAGATACAATTTCATTTAATATTAGGTTAAACCATATGAAATGGCTGATATTTAAGCAAGTACATCTTTGGAATTAAATGCTTTGAAAATAAAAACCAAGTAACATCAGTCTTTTCATTTTTATATTATACAAAAAATGCTTCTTAGGTGCCTACATTTTGTCTTGTTCTAAGGCTGTATATTTTATTTATGGGGGTTCCAGTTCAGCCACTAATTAAAGCTTATAGAGAGACAATGATAGATCCTGAATTGAAATATAAACATATTGAATGATTAATTTAAAAATAATAATAAATTTCCATGAGTCCTAATATTTTAATAAAAGAAATATATGATCAAGGTACAAAAATCAGGATACATAAATACAAAATATTAACAACAAAGGAAAAAATATCCCTCATCAATCCACCACCCAGCAGTCACCACTGTTAATACTTCCTGTTTTACCATGTTATTGTTTTTTTTAACAAAAATGGGATCACACTTCTTTTTAACATGCTTTCAGAATTAATACATGGGAAATACCTCCGTACATCAATACAGATTCTCTGCTTGTATTCATTTAAAATGACTGCATTGTATTCCACTTTTGTGAGATGGAAACTTTAGAGTATTTGCCAAAACAGAGCCCACGATGAGATAAGTAGTCCTAAAGCTTCTCTGTCATTTCCCCTCAAAGGGTGGTCTGTGCAATAATGCCAGTTGGAAAACTGTTTATTAATCATCTGTGACCGAAGTAAGCACATCAATTAAGGGTAAGCATTGAAATCATTTATAGTAATTTGTCACAGTATGCTATGTCTGCTGACATCATAAAAATAAACAGACTGGGGCTTGTATTTTATATGCCTGCTTTAGCTTAATTTAATTTTTCATACATTTATTCTTGATGATAGTATTGATCCAGATACATTTGCAGGGGGCGGGGGGGGGGGGTTGGAGTTGCTCTTATAACACAGTTCAAACATCGAAGGCAATAGTTAATGTGATTAGAACTTCTTGGCCCAGAAACCACAGTCTGAGCCACTGGCTGGCTGATAGGGACGTGCTTTCAATGATATGGCAACTGAAAGATGAGGAGTACGGGTGAGTGTGTCGGGAAACAGGTAGTCTGCAATGCATGGTACTGAACCATCATTTCTCACTAGAGCATGGTTATTTCTTCTAACCAACCTTTCTCAGAGATTCTGAGTCTGGAGAGAAAAGAAGTGGTGATATGGAAATGGGAAATATGGGGGACAGAAAAATTGATAGAGGTAAAAAGGAATTTCACAGAGGGATTGCCAAGAAGAAAAGCAGACGTTTTGCTAATTCATTTATTTACTAAGAAACTGTAGCTAAATCTCAGCTAAATGCCAAAAGAACAAAAGATTTATATACCGCGCAGTGCAAAGCTGCATTGAGATGGACATTACAAACAAGTTCTTTCTGAAAGAATGACAAATACTAAGTGAAAACGCATGACCCATATGTCATGTCAGTTCAGTTTCACAGAATTTTTGTAAGTTTTGTTTTGGTTTTCAAGATAGATTAAAATTGTGTTTTGTGAAACTATCCCAAATCATATAAAACCATGCCTTAGGAGTCATTATATGAATGGCTGATTCCACATAGTTTTGAAAGCTCTTAGTTTTGAGTTACAACTTACTCTTAAACCTCTGGTAGATGGGAAAATCTATTATTCCATATCAGCTTCCTGCCTACATCTTATAATTGTGGGTGATGCTCCACGTATGATAGTGACTGGTAAAGCTGATCAGAGCTTCTCCGCTTATGTAAGTTAAGTTAGTGGGAAACCAGGACCCCTGATATCTTCGCAGCTGTATCAACAGAGAGATGAGAGCGAGGGCTGCGTCCTACAGCACAGCTGCTAACACTCCTTCGCAATAACTTCTCTTCTTTTGAAATTGACCATCCGTGTCCGTGGTTCTTGCAGCTTAGAAGGACAAAATTATAGGTATCCTATAATTTATTTAATCAAACTCCTCTTTTTGTTTATTTTGGTTGTTTCACATTTTCATTGCTATAATCAGTGAGACTCTGAACACGCCTATAGCTCAATTTTTGCACACATTCAATAATAGCTCTTCTAAATTTCAAAGAATTTCTCGAACATTCATCTGGTTGAAATTTTAGAAGTGATGGAAAGAAATAATCCCAGTTTGGTCAGTTTATCAAAAGGCTATCATAAATTGTGTTTTATTTATCATAATAGCACCTACAAAAATGGGGGAGAGGAAATCCCTTGTATATATGTGTAATAATTTTGGTGTTGTCTGTGAACAATGCTTGATGTGCAAATGGATATCCGGACCTCTTTTTTCCCAGATAATATTGATCTTTGCTACCTACCATTCGCCTTGAGAGAAAATAAAGCACTTACTTGCCCGCAGCTTCTCTTCCTTTACTTATATGAGAGACATGCCACCAAAATGAATTCACTTTTAGTGTTACTTTGTTGTTTGCGGATCAAAGTCAAAAGAATAGAGAGCTACATGTGTTTTGAAATTTTATGTGAAATGATCATTTAATGCATGTAAACACAAGCTTTTTCATCTTAGTCTACATTTATTTCCACCTAATAACGCAATAATTTTTGAATTGTTAAGAGTCTTACTGTTGTGCTAATATTTGTTGGGATTTGTAGAAGAACTAAAGGAAATAATTCCATGAAGGACATTTTACAGGAGTGTTTATTTTTAAATAAGCATTCTGTGTGCATACTGGGTAAAAACGAGGACCGTGGTACAGGCACACGGAATTGGTGGCTGCACTCTGTACCCAGAGACCAAGTACACATTTAGCAAAAGGACAGAGAGTTTTGGAGCATTTTGAAACTTAAGATACAAGACAATATTTAGTATTGAAAAAAAGGAAAAAATTGCTGATCTCACGATCACAAAGAACATTCATTTGAACAAACTAAAGATGCTTGAGTGGTCATGGAATATTAGCTGAGTTTGCCACGTGGTAATATGTAGCCCAAATACAGAGAAAGAACAGGCATGATCCTATAGGTTGAGAAAGCAAGTTTAAAATAAATGATTAAACAAGAGTAGTAAATAGTCATTGAAATAGTATATGGTTCTTTTGATGAAGATTCCAAAAGCTTGCACCAAGTTTTTCTAATATTAATATTTTTCTAAAGTAAAAAGCCAAATATAAGAGAAATAATCCCTTTGAAAACTATTTAAGTTTATAGCAATATAGAAAAACCATGAGTTTCTTGTCGCGTTTTCATTTGCTTTTATAGTTGCATCCATATAAAACCTATTTCATTGAACTATAACAATCATTAGAATCATTAAAATTATAATTGCCTCTAAAAATAACTATGGCTATCTCTTAGTTTGGCAATTAGGTTGTTCATCCACTAAAATATTTTAATTACAAGGCAGATAATTTGACATAGCCCCTTATTGTAAAACTTGAAAAAATTGAAGTGAGAGAAAAATTAAATACTTCATGACATTTTGAGTGGAGAGAAATGATTAAGTGGTAGGGTTTTCTAAAAGGTACAATTTTTGAAGGCAAATTCTTCCAATGTGAATAAAGTAATTCCTCCTGAGATGATGAGAGATGACAGTCCCTATACTCATTCCTCTTTCAAACCCATCTCCATTCCTTTTGAGACTAAAGGCAAAGTGTCAGTGGGTCACAATCTCAGTTTTCAGAGTCTAACATTGTGACATTCAGGCAATGTGTCTGAGGGAAATACCCACTTTTTCAGTCAAGGACCAACCAGAGGTTTCTGAGGTGACGAACTAGGGCATCTTGCCTAAGGATTGGAAACAGTAACCGTTCTGTCCCCTAGGTAATTAGAAGTTCATAAATGAACTCAACATTTTTTTTTATTGAGGTCAAGATCAAATATTGAGTACAGTTTTAACAAACTAATGACTTTACCATTTCCATATATCCTATGGAAATGCTGTCCCTAACAAAGCTAAATCTTTACTGGAATCATTGAGAATTCAGGGTCAGCGTGGTGAAAATAACAACACACAAGACACAACACACCTCAGTGACTTGAAGAGGCATTTGTCAGACTTCATCCTTGCAAGTAGCGTTTCAGAACTCTTTTCTGAAATTGTAGCTTTCTGCCCTGTCTTCCTTGACCTCTGATTCTGTTTTGTGCTCTTGAATGCTCCTCCTTGGTTTTTCACACTATGAACTCCTGACTGATCCCGCTCTCTGACCACCACCCCTTACCCTTAAAATGCATCTTTGTTTGGTATTTCCCTGTTTCAGAAAATGGTTCACCATCCCTCCCTTGTACAATCTGGAAATGTAGGAGTCGCTTCCAACTTCTCTTTCACCCTTACTCTCTTTCTTCTCTAAATTAGTAGGTCCTGCTGTTTTTATTCCTTGAAGAGCTCTTGATTCTGTCCACATCTCCCTCTCTGTTAGATTGCCTAGATTTCTAGAGTATTCTCCTTGCACACTGTTCAGTTGTTCTCTACACTGTATTCAGAAAATCATTTCAATATATAAAACTGGGCAAGTTGCTCTTGGCCTTCAACCCTTCAGAGGATTCCTATTTACACTGAGGATAAAGACAGAAGTGACTTTATGTGACCTGCCTTAGTTCCCACACCGTTTTAACCTTGATAACCTTCCCAGTGTTGTCTGCTTCCATGTACCACCCTACTTTCTGTACGCCAGCCACTCAGATCTTCTATCATTTTTTAACTGGAAAATTCTCCCTCCCATCTCCAAATTTTCTTGAAGGGATCCTCCTGCTCCAAGCCCTTCTTTGAATAATTCATCCCCACTCATTTTTTATTTTTTTAATTAAAAAAGTTTTTTAAGTATGGTATCTGTTTTATTTGCTGAAACCACCATTTGAATTTAGTAATTCCATATTTTCTAATTTATTCATTTTGGGCCTTTCTTTCTTTATTCTTTTTTATTATTATGTTTATTGAGGTGACATTGGTTAGTAAAATTACATAGGTTTCAAGTGTACAATTCTATCATACCTCATCTATATATTGCATTGGAGAGGGGTAGTAGAGGAAATGGGGTCAAATACATGGTGATGGAAGGAGAACTAATTCTGGGTGGTGAGCACCCACTTATTTTTTAGGTTGGAGTATGTGTAACACCTCCCAGAAAAGTCTTCCTGTATCATCCACATCACCCTGCCCTGGATATGGCAAAGTCCTTTTGAATATTTTCATGACATTTGGTAATTTTTCTCATAACAGTCTCTCTGTTTGCATTGATACACTATTATGTTTGATGACTTCATAAATGCTTGTCTTCCTCATTAGTCTGAAACTCCCAAGGGCAGGGACCATGTGTATTGTTTACTTTACCATGTTTATCTCAAGTCCTACCACAGGGCTTGGCTATACGGTAAGTTCTCCAAAAGACATCATTGGAATGAGTGAGAGATTCATGAGAGCAAAAAGAACACTGACCTGTTTAGATGGTGTGTCAGATACTACGCATCATTTTCAATATTTAATTTCTACAATAACTTCTGACTTTTATTGGGCAAACAAATGCCAACGAGTAAGATTTATTTACTAGCTTTTCTTGCTGCTGTGTTTAGTTATATGACCAAGTCCTAGTCACTTAGATAAAAGTGCAACTTTTAGAAAGTGTTCTTAGAGGAAAGGAATGTATGTGTGTTTCAATCATCTTCTCCCTGTTGGCTTGAATGTAGATGCAAATGCAGAAATTCCAGCATTTGTCTTAGATCATGAGTTGACTGTGACAACGGAAGCCATAAATAGAGAAGCAAGATAGAAGGAGCCTAAATTCCTGGCACCGGAGAGCACTATTTCAGGCTTGGGTGAGCACATGCACATTATGTGAGCAAAATGTAAACTTTTTTTCTATTTGAAGCAGTAGTATTTTGGGTTTTCTACCACATTAAGGCAAATCTAATTCTAAATAAATTTTTTCATCTTAGAAACTTTGACTTTAAAAATCTTTTTTATTATACAGTAATTTCAACTTATAGAAAAGTTACAAGCATAGTACAAAGGAATCCCAGAGGCTCTACTCAGATTTAACAATTATTAACATTTTGCATTCTACTTCATTTATTTTAGGTACATATGCATTATCTATCATCTATCATGTCTTTTGTCTTCTGTATATATAAATACATATGCTTTTATTATAAGATACATTTTACAAAATTTTAACCATTCATAATGTTGTGTAAATCATAACACTTTACTTCCTAATATGTGCATATTTACTAAGGACAAAAACATTCTCTTACATAATCACAACATAGTTATCAAATTCAGGAAATTCAATATTGACACAATACTATTATGTAAAACTCAGCCCAATTTTAGTTTCACCAATTGTTCCAATAATATTTTCAATAGCAAGTTATTTTTCATGTCTAGGATCTAATTTGGTATCACACTTTGCATTTAGTCATCATGTTTCCTTTAATCTGAAACACAGACCATTGAATTTTAACTGGGCACATGGACACCTAGAATAAGGACTACATTTCCTAGCTTTCCTTGCAGCAATGTGTGACATGTGACTAATTCCATTCTATGGTATATTCACAGATACATTGGTTTTTTAGATATTGAGAAATTGACTTCAAAGACAAGCAGGATGTGTGTCTTTTATCTTTTCCTTTCACCTTCCTCCACTTTGTGGCTTAGAATGTGGAGAGACAGCTGGAACTGTATTTTGAACTATAAACAGGTGGGTAATACCTTAAGGGCAGCAAGTAGAAAGATGCAAGGTTTCTTGACTTTGACACCACAAAGCACCATCTCAGCTTGAAAGAAATACTCAGAATGTATTTTAGATTTGAAAATTGTGCTTTAGAAAAGGACAAAAATGAGAAAGAAAAACGCTTGCATAAAATAAGGGAATAAAATTTAAATTTAAAACTGTGTGTGTGTGTGTGTGTGTGTGTGTGTGTGTGTGTGTGTGTGTATTTTAATCTTTATAGCAGGTAACTTGCACCATATGGTTTAAAAATGTAGAGTAATTCTACACCTTGATGGTAGAATATTTATTTAAAAGTGCATCCACATTCTTATCAGCACTTTGGGTTTACTTTCATATATAACCCTTTTGTAAGAAAATGAATTATAGTAGTAATGTTCTATATTTTCAACTTGACCACTAATTCCCTCCTAAGTTGAATATCAGAATAAGAGAAGAGATTCTATTTCCCATACACTCCCCTTGCCTTCTGTAGACAATGCTGAACGAAGAGAGTGCTGAGGATCATTATGTGATTTTAAGTATCAATCACCCTTGCAAGAGAATAATTTGTAGGAATGGCTCTGAATCAATTTGTCCTAAAAACAGTGGAGTTGTCCTTTGTTAAAGCACTTGTCTTAAAAGTGCTACCTGGAGGAACACTTGCTTTGACAATTGTGAAGGAGTCCAGCTCTTCTGCCTCCTCCTGCTTGAATGACAAAGGAAGGCCACATGCCCAGACACCCCAAGTTCCCTCTCCTGTTCAAATCCCAAGAAACAGATTTTCACCACTATGGTGAAAACTACTGTTATTACCTGTATGGATAAATGCAATTCTTCATTTATAGACATGAATGCATATAAATAAGAACTCATAACCAATGTGTCACTAGAATTTGAGGATCACCTACACCTTCATGTTAAAGGAGAAAGCTAATCAAATGGAACTAATCATAGAGGAATCCAAACTAATGCAACAATACAAAAGAATTTTAAAAAGACATTGGACAAGAACAAAGGACTATGAAAGAAAAATAACCTGACATCAAGGAAACAAAAATGCTTAGAAATTAACACCATGATAGCTAAAGCTTAAAATTTTAATGAGAAGCCTAAACAATAAATTGATTTGGCTAAGAAAACTCCGAAATGTAACACAAAGAACACAAAAACATATAAATTTAATAGAAAAATTATGAGAAATACAGAACAGATTCGAAATTCCCAATATCTATCTTTTCAGAAAACAAGTACGAAGAATAAAAGAAAAACCACCCCCTTCCATATTGGTTTTACTCCATTATGTGAAATGTTTTAGAACTTGAGACACACAATCAAATCAAGAACAGCTTGTCGGGGGGATAAGGGTAGCACCATATTCAATATACAGAATGATTTTTAGGAATCAGATTTCGGACATAGTAAAGTGTGAAAGAAGTAATAAAAAAATATTCCTCTGAGCTGAAAAAAGATTTTAGTTCAGAAAAACTCACTAAGCGCCAAACAGTAATAATAGTTAATACTAATAATAGTAACAATTATTAATATGCCATAAATACTGATACATACATTTGAGACAGAGCTTTATTTCGATATTTATCTGGAATTAAATTTAACTAAGCATCTGATATGTTGTCTAGCCACTTTAACTCCAAATCTATACATTTATATAAAATTAAGATGAAATATTTGAACTCCAAAGTTAAAAAAATTTCTAGAAATTAACTAGGATAAGAGAACCCTAATAAGCTACCACAATGGAATGACTCTCAGATTGGCATCAGACTTCTCTTCTGAAACACAGGACACTCTGTTTGGAAAGATGCTAGGAAGTTGAGATGAAGGATTGGGAACCTAAAGTCCTCTAGCAGCCAAAGTGTCATTTAAATGTGTGGGTGAAATAAACTACTCTCGGAATAAAAATTAGGCTTCTGTGCAAGACCAGTCTAAATGATGAAATATCTGAAGAATTTCAATTAAAATGAGGAACTAGGTAAATAAGAATATTACCACCAATAGTTTTCATTATATATGCATACATACAAAATGAGGCAATAAAATTAAAAAGTAAAATATTGCAGAGGAAGAGATAAAGCCAACCATTTTCATGGGTATGACTATCTAAGAAAAATTCCAAGAAAACTAATTTAAAAATGACAAAACTAATACAAGAATTTAATATGGCAATTATGTCCAAGAAAGACGGGGAAACATTAATAGTTTTTCTATATATCAGCAGAATCCAATTAGAAATTTTAATGGAATTTGGGATCTCATTAAAAGTGGAAAGCAATGAAAAATGCTTAGGAATAAACTTAGCAAATACCAAATAAAAATTTTAAAAAGAAAATTAAAAAGGGAGTGAAGTATTAGAAAGATTTTAATAAATGGAAAGATGAACCATATTTTATAATGGAAAAGATAATAACTTTGATGTTACTAGTTTTCTTCAAATTAATTTATAAGTACATTTTATTTCGTCAAAATACACCCCCTCAAAAAAAAAAAAAACAACTTTGTAGAACTCCAGAATCTGATACTATATAGTTCTTTGGAGGAGTAAATACATGAGAAGAACGACAAATATTTTGAAAAAAGAGGACACTTACTGTAACATTTATTAGCATCAATGCTATAAAGTTGCAATAATTAGAATAATATGGTATTCATGAGGGAATGAACAAATTAAACAATGAAATGAAATCAAGGAGCTATAAAGGAACCCATGTATATATAATATAAAAATCTATTTTAGAATAAATTTATTATTTCAACTTAATGAGGGAAATAATAGTTAGTACAATAAATGATGTAACGTTTGAGAGAAAAATATTTCTAACTCAAATTGTGTAAAAGAATGAGTTACACATTGATTAAAGCTTTAAACTTAAAAGTCACAGAACCATGAAAGTATAAGCATGTCTTAGGAAGTAATTGTTATAATCTCTCAGCTGGGCAGGGTGTTGTTTAATGGGATATAAAACTCAGGTACTGTAAAGGAATAAAGGGTCTAAGATTAAAGAAAGCAGCTTAACAAAGCCTCACAGCAGAGGCTCTGGCTCATATCTTGGATTTACACCTACTACCAAGTTACATAACCTCTCGTGGTATGGCTGAGTTTCCTTACTTGTAATCTGGAGAGACTAGTACCTTCTATCTAGGGTTGTTATGAGGAGTGAATGTGCTAATTTTAAAGCTCATTAGAATAACCTGCCATAAGTGTTCGTTAACGTAACTTTAAAAAATGAAGTTTGTGTACAGGATAAAATCAGAGACAATAACAAATGTAATCCTGTAAAAGTACAAGCAAAACATAAAAATGACAAAGAATGATTATTAGGAATTGTAAAGAGCTTCTATAAGTCAAAAAGCAAATAGCAACAAATTATGAGAAAAACAGGTGAAAGATACAAATCAAAGTAACATGAAAGCCAAGAGGTTCAATTGTGCATGGTCTCCGGTCATTGGGAATCAAAAACTGAGAACAGCAGTGAAATAACTGCAGCTTTAGGAGGGAAGTACTCGGTGCCTGGAGAAGGACACCCATCTAGCCTCCCAGATGACACCAGGTGACCTGTGGAGTGACAAACAACTGCATCCGATGGCCTGCCCAATGGAGCCCCAGCTCACCTTCACCATTACACTTGAACCACCTTGGTCCGTCAACGGTCGCCTGAACACTTCGTACCTCCTTAACGTCGGCTGATAGTTCCACTGGCTGAAACGTCCTGCTTCTGTGTCTTCATCTGTCAATAGTCTTTGTGTTCTTCAGACTCAGCTCAGTGTTTTCTCTTCTGGGATATCTTGCTTAGATTCTAGGAGAGATAAAGTCCCCTCTTTCTTGTGTCCATTATTTTTTTGTTTATATAACAACTGTGGTTTGATCAGCATCTTCTGACTTGCTTTATTATTCTGTGTGCCTGTCTCCTAAAAGACTGCGTGCTCCTTAAGGACCAAGGCCATTTTATTCCCCAGAGTTTATTTCTCTGGGACTAGCACATAGTAGGGACTTAACAAATATTTGTAAATGATGACTATTTATTTTAAAATACTTCCTTTTTATTATCAGGAAAAATTACAAGTTGATCCCACTGTCATTAACAGGTCTAGTCTTACTTAAAACATAATCATATAATATAGTAATGTTAAATGTTCAAGGAAAAAGGGGATATTTTCATCAATCAATGTTATTTTTAAAAATTTCCTTCTCCTTCCTACTGATGGAGCCCGATGGGAGGGAGGATGGAGAGATGGGTGAGAAGGGTGAAGGGATTAGGAATACAAATTGGTTGAAATACAGTGGTTACAGGGGAGCGAGGGATAGTATGGTGAGTATAGGTAATAACGTCAAAAAAACTATGCAGGGTGTCAGGTGGACAATGGACCCATTGGGGGGAGCACTTTATAAATTATATAGATGGCTACCCACTGTGTTGTACACCTGAATATAATATAATTAATGTTGAATGTCAACTCTTACTTAAAAAAAAAAAAATATATATATATATATATATGGCCTTGGGATGTAGAGTACAGCACAGGGAATATAGTCAATGGTATTGTAACAGCTATGTAAGGTATCAGATGGGAAATAGACCTGTTGGGGTTATTCCTATACAAGATCTGTAACTGTGTGAGCATATGTTCTCTTTTCAAGTGACAATCAAACAAAAAATAAAATGTAAAAGAAATAAATAAAATTTCCCTCTTTATTTGCTAGTGTGAAAGGCTTTTTTTAAAAACACGCTCTTGTCAAACATGTAAATTTCGATGTTCTATAAATACAAAATTAAAAATAGGATGTGCTTTTATGCACATAAGAATATATTTTACTGAAAAGATACTGTATGTTACATTTCATATTCTTGCAATATTTATTTGAGAATATTCAGCTACAACCTGAAGTTCCGGAAAAGTGTGGTAATTGGAAACGTTGTCCAGCAAGTCAGAGGTGCTTCTCCTTGTAGATTGTCTGTCCCGTTAGCCTGTCATATTTTAAAGGAATAATAAATTCCCTTTTGATGACCAGACTCTTCTCTAACTTGTGCCCTTAAATGCTCAGCTAGAGGAAAAGTCAAAGCAGAAAGACAGGTAGGAACTACAGTAAGTCATCTCCCTGGCATCATCTCTTACCATCAGTATTCGTGGCACTGACTCTGAGTCACTAAGTGGGGTAGAGAAGTAATTAGGATATTGATAGGCAGAAGCAGAGGACGTCAGAGAACCTATGATTATCCTATCACTTGCCTTTGTCAGCGTGATACTGAAAGCAAAGAAGCAACCCTAAAACCAAATAAACCTGCAGTATCATTACATACATGGGGGGAAAACCCTTTTAGGTACTCCAAATTATGTTCTAGGTTCTAATGAATTAAAATGTTTGCATTTATCTTAAGTCTTAAGCAAGTAGTACAATTGGGGTTATAGACAGAATGGTGAATAAAATCTCATTTTGGAAAAATATTTAAGTGCTATTTTTTTTTTTTTTGATAAGCTGTTCTAACATTGGTTTAACTATAACCCAACTCAGTTAACATTTTTATAAGAAATAAAACATAATTAAATATGGGAAATATTTCTGATTACAAGCTAATTCATCTTATGTCTCTCATCTTAACACTGCGAAGCATACCTTTAAAGATAACTAATGGTCTCCTTTTACAATAACATTACATCATAAAAAGCCTAGGAACCCTGGGAGAAGATCTAGTCCAGCCATCTGATTTTATCCAGGAGGAAGCAGAGGCCCAGGACAGAGAAGGGATTTCCTGACGTTTCTCAGCAGTTAGAGAGGTGGGTGGAGAGCTGTGCCCTCCTCTCTTCCTGCTGGGACCATTTTCCACCGGGTGACCCTGCCTTCCACCCAATCTTTTTCTAAAAGGGTTCTCCGCCTGAGCATGTAATCTGTTGTCTTTCTCCCCTCCTCTTCATGAGTTAAGCAAACAAGTAAATTCTCTTTGCAGCTGCTCCCCGCTCTTGGGACAGCCCACTCCACATCCCGGAGTGTACTTTCTTTTCCTAATAAACTCTTAACTTTTCTATATTTTCACACACAAAAAAGGAATTCTCTTTGCATATCAATATGATCATAACCTTTTAGAATTTAGGGAGAAGGACTGTGGGACAGAATACACAGAAACTGATACCCGATAATCATCTCATTACGCGCAGGGGAAGTGCTCGCTCAGTTACGTGTCAGGGATCCCACGTCTTTCATCCGTTGTCTTCTGCTAAATCAGCGGCAGGCTTTGCGCTGCCTTTGATTTAACCAACTCAATGTTTACCCTCTTAAATATTTAGCATCTTATTATTGTCCAGTCTTTCATTTACAATAGCAAACATTCCTCACATTTTGTATTATTTACATGACCAGGAACTGTGCAAAGGGTGTGAGCCACTAAGAGGTGAGCCCGCAAAACTGGGCCTACATCCCTACGGTGTCACTTTGTAGCCCTGTTGTTTAGGCAACTCACCTAATCTCTCTAAGCCCCAGTTTCCTTCCTGAGAAAATGAGAACACTGCTAGTTGGAGGAATGAAAAAAAAAAACAAAAAAACAAAAATGCATTTAGGCTGAACCCTATTCCATGGTCATTTTCTCAGATTAAAAATGTCAAATATTGGCAGTGTTACTTGGTTCAACCTAATATATAAAACATTGAAAACATTTGGCATATAGTAGGCACTCAATTATAGATAAAACAATTATTATAATTATGTTTAAGCTTTTTTTTTGGTATTTCATATTATAAAGCCATCTTTGCACCAAGCATCACCTTAGTATTTATGTAGTGAGTGCCATGTGTACATTTTTAAGATTACTTCAAATGCCCTGTGAAACAATCCGTCAAAAAAAGAAAAAAGTAAAACCACTTCATGTGGTGATACTCTGACAGAGGTGAGAATGAATTACAACCATAAATTGTCTTAAATCCTCAATTGGGCAGTATCTAAATTCTTTCCCTGGGTAAATTATTTTGGATTGCTACAAAGCTTTGTTTAGTAACTCTGTGGCAGAGAATGTATCTTAAATGGAATCATTCTTTTTCTTTTTCTTAAATGGGAAGCTTCACAATTATTTCATTGTTTTCTTGTAACTAGATAATAATAATAACCAAAATTAAAAAAAAATTTTTTCTCATTGTTGATCAACTATGGTCCTAATCACGTTATATATTCTCAACAATTACATGAGGTAGTTGCTAATACTTTACAAAATCAACTAAAGCACGGAGAGGGAGTTGCCCAGGTCACAGAGCTACTAATGTGAATTGCTTCGTCCTCTGCCATGTCCTCTTGTCTGCTGGTTTATAGACACCATTTTTAACGGACAGGTTTACTACTACATTGACCTTTCTCCAAAACTCCTCCGTCTGAAAAATTAGATCACATCACTTAGTTGCCCTCTTATCACTACTGAAGCATCTTAAAATGATAAAGGAACTTGTGGGCATGAATGAAAGAGACTTTTCTCAAGGAGCAAAGGAATATCTGCTAAAAATCACAGCTAATCTGTGCCTTTTGAGTCTATGATTCAAACTCACCTTTGCTCTTTCAAAATTGCATCTATTTTGATCTTCCGTGTACTCTAGCTTGAAAGCCTAACTGATTTAATATGTGTTAGTACTGCTCTAAATTTTACATTGCAGAAAATATGCAATTTGTCAAAAGTATCACAAATTTTCTATTAGAATATTTAATACTTTTGTACACGTATAGTGTGATTGGTCCCTGTAATCACTTCTGCTGAAGGCCCTTTAAGCATGACTAACCATAGAAAGCTTATAATCCAAGTGAGAAGAAAGAAAACAATAATAACAGAAGTTAAATTGAGCCAGGCAGTGCACACATTCAATAGACATTTACTCAAGCCCATCTTTGTTCCAGGTTCTGGGAATCTAGCAGTGAACACAATGCATGGTATGGGGTTTATGGAGAAGGTAATCGATATCAGTAATTAATTTGTGCTATAACATGAAGAGCTTGAAATGATGAAGCATGTTCACATTGCAGCAAGTAGCGAGGCCCTCTGCATTTAATCTGTCTATGCTACTTGAAGTTCTTGTCCATGCCTGAATAAAAATCAACACATTGCTGCCTTCACTGAGAAAGCCTTACTTAGATAAAAATAGCAGCTGAAATTACGAGTGTTCCTTGTGATACAGGTAATTTACATTCTGGCACAAGCTCCTTATCTCATCATGCACATTCCACCAAGGTCCTTATCTGGCCACGGACAAGAAGAAACAATTTATGGGTGGGCAGCCAGACTTCCCAGTTCACTTTTGATTGCATTGCTTTGGACTATATTCTCACCTTTTTGAGAGCTATCAATTGTACACTCAGTTCACAGAGCCTGTAATTTGAGTGCATTCTTAAGGACAGACTAAATTTAATTTGAAAGGCTCAGAAAAATCCCAGTTCAGAGTAGATTCACAAAGGAGAAGTTAAGACAGACCAATGTTCCTGTCCTCCAATTACATCCCTTTAATCACACGGGTTAAAACTCTACCATGGGTTCCTTTGTGAAAAAGAATTGTGGTGTGATCAATACATATTATGTACTTGTTAGAGTAGCTTCTCAAACATAACGTGCATACAGATTTTGGGGGGACCTTGTTAAGAATGGGAATCTGAGTTCATGAGTCTGGGGCAGGACCTAGTTTCCACATTTTTATCAAGCTTCCAGTTCTGCTGGACAGTGGGTCACATTGAGTAGTGAGGCTTGGTGTTTGTCATATTTGCAATTGGGTTCAGTCATTCTCTATATATCCTCCTGTTGTTTTCCTGAAGACATGAATTAAAGATCCTCTATTTAACTGTTGTATTCATGATCCTCTGCTCAGGGTTATTAAAAAGATCTGTGTAGAATTCAGTCCTTTCTTTTTTGATATCTTACATTTGTACAGGTATTATTAATTATGTTGTTTGTTTGTTTGTGTTTGTTTGTTTTTTGCCTTCTGCTGGGTACCTTTACCTTTGAATGGACTGTGTAGGAATAAAGGCCCTAACATTCCCCAGAAAGTTGCTCAGAGAGTTCCATAAAGTGTGAGAGTAGACATGCATGTGCCTCTCAGGAGGAACAAACAGGGCTAAAGTGAGTAAGAATAAGAGAATCTCGTAATTACAGTCAACCAGCGTAAGTGTGTACAGATAGGAACTTAATGTAAAATCTCTATTTCCAATTACTTTTCCACTTCTCCTATGGAATATTGATTTTGTATTCCTGCTTGTCTCGGGACAACCACTGACTGACACAACGGCAAATTTACAAAGGGGATGAAGACAAAGCCAGGCAGCTCAATTGTTACTGTTTACAACGCAGAGAAAAAAAATCTGCAAAACTTCACTCAATCATAGAGAAAAGCACGTTAGCTGCCAAGGAAAGTGGAAGTGATACGACTATGCCCAGGATGTAAAGAAACTGCTCATTTTTTAGCAGGGGGTCTATCAATAAAAATCCTGGGAAACTGGATTAACAGAGAGGAGTCAAGATTTAGCTTGACCATTAATCCTGGCATATAGGAAAGGTTAAGCGAGCTTGAGACGCATGATTCATTCATTCGTTCAACGTCATGACAAGGACATGGCACTGGGAAAGGTTTCAAAGTCTTAAGTCTGCCGTTTAGTGCTGCTCAGTCGAAGGTGTTCAATGACTATGAGCTACATACACACTGTCATGTGCAGGAGATACAAATCTGAGTAAGAAATAGTCTCTGGCCATTGCTTATGGGACTGCAGACAAATAAATTATTAAAATATATGATAAGTAGCATTTATTCCATGTCTGAGTTATTCAATACCTGAACTTAAGTAGGAGACCTTATTGGGGTTCTGATGATAAGAAAATGCTTTATCGTGTCAGGCAAAATTTTTTCTCCCTGTGATTGTTACCGGTTGATATAATTTTGGTTTTCTGTAACAAAAAGAAAGTATTTGCTCTCTTCTTCATGATAGTCTTTTAATTTTTGAGGCTGGCTACCATGCTTATATATACTTGTTACCCTTTTCAAAGAAAAAATCCAGCCATAAATGCCTCTATCTTTCATATTACATGGCTGGATACTTTTCAGACAGTCCTTGTATAGTTAATCCTTAGCACATTCTTTTACTTATAGGAGGGCTGTCCGGAAAGTATCCATCCATGTAATATGAAAGATAGAGGCATTTATGGCTGGATTTTTTTCTGGACAGCCCTCATATAAATTAGATTGTAAAATAAATTTACTTCACCAATGAAAACCCTGATGTATAAAAGAAAAGAGAGAGAGAGAAGGAAAAACTGGGAATAATGTGAAACAGCAAATTTGGCTTATCTTTCCTTGAGGAGTAGCTGACTAGCTGGGTGAATGGCTACTTAGGGCATTTTGCCTTTGGGCAGCGAGATGTGTCAGCAAAGAAAACAATTAAGGTTATTTATGGGGTTTCCAAAATCTGAGAAAATGAGAGTATTGTCCTGTGAGGTACGCATGGCAGCTCTCTTCATTCAGTCTCTCGGGGCTCTTAGCTGTGCCTGCTCTTCCCCACTTGTCACACTGGGACTTCTCATACACAAATGCTTTCTAATTTCCACATCATCTTAGTGGAGTTAGCTTTTGAAGTTTTTGTTTGTTTGTTTTTAAAGAAATTTATGGGCAGTATTGGCCTCATTCTCCATGGTAACATTATGGGCTTAATTAAAAAATATTTGGGGAATATTTTGGTGAATTTAGACCAATTTAGCATACACAAACAGGTACATATACAGGAATGGTACTTTTCTAAATGACTGTATTAGATGGCTAAATGTCCTTTCCAAGAAAAAAAAAATCATATCCATTTCCTCCTTCTTTGTGCTTTTAAAGTGTCGGTCACTATGTTGTTTCTCTTCCAGATATTCAGCTAATTGAGTTTCTTCTGGCCAAAGTAGCTGTGAGGAAGAGAAGTCATTCTGAAAGGTAATTTACAATTATGATCGAAGCAGCTAAATAAATTATAATTTAAAATAAATACTGTCAAAAGTGTGAATCAGACCCTTATAACTCAGGATACTCAACACAAAAGGCACACACCTCCAACAGTGCAAATGGAAGGGCTCAATTTATCAGGGTAAAATAAAAATAGTTTCTATGCAGGACTGAGTTGGGGCAAAAGAGAATAAAAAAGGAAAGAAAAGGAGACGTTTTAAGCCCATGGGCCTAGCTCTTGATTGAGTAACAAACATTTATTGTTATTTAGATTGTTTTCAGATTGCCTGAGGCTTACTGCTTGGCCAATAAAGCTGCTCGCTGAGGGCCCTATGTGTGCTTCTGGAATGCTCTGGGCTCAGTGTCTGGCCTACAGACAGCAACCTTAGTATCACTCTGATAAGTGAATCTAAATCTGCATTCCTACAAGATCCTAAATCTTATGAGAATTATTCATATAGAATTTAAAGATTGAGGAGTACACCTCTGATACAAACAGGTCATCAACATTTCCTAAATGTTTGTCACCAAGTGTTAAATTGCTTCTGGGAACCAGTATTTGAACAAGAGACTCAGGAGATTCTTATGATGAGACAAGCCTGGTACACATGGAACTAAATAAATATTGTACAAATGCAGATGAGGTAGTGATCAATTTTGTGTTTTATATTTATTTAACATGTTGACATTTAAACATGTTACTTGATCCCAAGTCAGTAGTTTTAAACCTTCGTATTGTTTTGTTTTGTTTTGCTTTTGTTCTTAGCTGTAAAACCATTTGCTTGAATGAAATATTTTTCCCACTGAAAATAATCATTTAAACATTTAAAAATCTTTTTTAACTTGATCTGAGCTGAAAGACTGAGAATCAATGTTTTAAAAGTCTTTTTTTAATCTCAAAAGACTGTGATTTAATTTTTTTATTTAACGTTTTTTAGTGTATTCTTATTCAAAGCATACATTCACCTACTGTAAAAATCCCACCCAATCATTAATTTTATCAAGGACAGTCATTTCCCTGTTATTCCTATAAGTACTAGAGGTGTTTTATAAAATGTAATACTATTTTCAGTAATTAATGGCTAGCACTTGAAAGTGTAAAATTTTCAGTAGAATGTAAAGAATATCAAAAACTCACTTAAAGGGAGATACAGAATAGAACATTATCTAAAACAATTACTTAGGTTTATATAATACATTGTTGCTTTGTTATAATGACTCAACTAGGTATAAATAGGATGACAAAAAGAAAAACAGAAGTCACAGGAATGTTAATTAAGGCTTTCCTTTATCCCAAGGGTACCAACAGCTATGTATAAACTAATGTCTCAACAAACAGAAGAAACATTTTTGGTGACTTATCCAATGACGTCATGATGGCCTTTCTCACAGTGAAATAGCTTATTTTATAGCACTAAAACAGCCAAATGATAAAACTTAATAAAAAAAAAAGTCTTACTTGTCTTGAAAAATTCTTACTTGTATAAAACGTTGTAGCTGACACTGTACATTGGTTTAAGGGCCTATAAAATGTTGAAACAGCCTAATTTCTAAAGATTGGTTTTCAAAAGGAACAGTATCCTTTAGGGCAAGAAATAATAACACTTTGTGCTTGAAAATATTGTAAGGCAGTAAAGCTATCTTCACTGGAAAATTTGGCGTTTCCACATTAAAGATTCATGCTGTCAACCATGTGTGAATGACCCCGAAGACATTTTGCAATTTTGCTGACAGGTGGATTTGAATAAGGCTCTGGGAAGAAGCCTGGTGAATAAAAACAATAAATACGGTTAAATGATCTTGCAGAACATTTAACATGCCCCTATCAGAGGCTTGATGGTTCTCTTTTTTTCTTTTTCAGTAGTAATTCTTTAGATTGCTTTTAGACGTCTAGAAGCATATATGAGGGCTGTCCAGAAAGTATCCAGCCACGTAATATGAAAAATAGAGGCGTTTATGGCTGGATTTCTTCGGACAGCCCTCATGTATATAACTTATTTTTCCACAGATTATGGTAGGGTAAAGTTAAATAAAGTAAAATGACCCAAAATAACGTTCTGAGTCTTTGTGATAAATCATAGACTATGTGAGTGAGGATTAAACTCTTTTTAAAAATGGAATCACATGAAATCACATTCTAGGAAGATTGTATTCCAATTGCCTAAGGTACACATCATGGTAGTATTAGTATTGCCCTTTAGACTTTGCATTTTAAAAATCAACTGTGTCCACCATGCTCTTAGGTTACGGTTGGATGTGCTGAAGTGTCATGCTCAGACTCGGGGGTGGTATGAGTTGTAATTAGAACATTCTGTATCAATATGGTCACAGTTGATGATGTTGAGACCCTGGAGCCTCAATACTTTGCTTTCAGCTTCTCCACAGGCAGTCACACCTTTTCAGTTACCTTTCCAAAGGTAAGACACATGCCCAGAAGGAGCAAGGACAGATAATTTAAAGAACTTGAAAATAGGACTGCATTCTCTGAAGCAAGCTTGCTTCGGTGATCAGGAAAAAGACCTGCACATAACTATTTCGTTTTTATTTCAAACACAGCCTACCTTTTATGTGTAGACAATGGAAGCGAATATCCAAAAAAATAAAAATAGGCAAATAATTAACTTGGACCATAGAAAAGCTGCCCAGAAAAAATCCAGCCATAAATGCCTCAATGTTTCATATATACAATAGTTATCCGAATATACCAGTTAGGAGATGGTGGGGACAATTACTTTAATTGACTCTAGGAGTAAAGATACATTCTGAATGATCAAACATCCTTTTTACTTTTTAAATTACTGAATGACCTAAAAGACAGGCATTATCTTTAAGATACAGTTGAAATATCATTTTTTATAATAATCAACTTTATATTTCTCCTAGAAGTTTACTTTCTCATCCTTTAATTTAATAAGCTAACATTTCCTCATTACCAAAAATACAGCATAATTATCCATGTAATTCTTTTAGGAAGTTAATTGCATGGCATCCTGATCTCAGCTTGGAAAATTAGCTGTCAGAAATACATAATTTGTATGTGCCAAGATTTAATACTATCTTTCCAATTTTTATAGTCAACTGTGAAGAGCTATATTAGATGAGGAAGTTAATAATAAATCACTCCTTCAATAAGGAACCTGTGGTTTCCTCATCATGAATGATCCTAAATTCCGATCCCCTGACCATAGTATTCTTGATCATGGTGCTTACATTGCTATTAGGAGGCAATAATACTTTTATAATTAGCAGGACTTTCCATTAACTGATGACGACAAGCAAATTTGAATCTCATTTATAGACTGTAACTATTTATATAGAATAATACATTTATCTTTGCAGTTATACCTGGAAAATATTAATGAAATTCATTTTTATCAGAAGTATATATAATTTATTACTAATTTATATAGACTATATAGGATCATATTGAACTTTCACTCATATTTCCTAGCATGTTTTTTGCTTCTTTTATTCTCAGTTTATTTCTTTTTCATTTGGTAAAAAGATTCTAAAACTATGCATCATTACAGGCTACAAAGGAGGACACAGACTCACTTCTGTATGTCTGGGACATGAAAATACCTTGAATATTTGTGGAAAATCCATAAAGTCATATGATATAAATGGTACATAATAAATACTGCATATTATTACTATTTTGATAATATTATCTCAGTTTAATTCATGAACAGATACTGATAGCTGATGTTTACATTAGGAATAAAACTAACAAGCAATAATTACCTTAAGAAATCTCTCATAATGCAATGTTATTTATAACCCTTCGTGGTTCACTGTTTCAGAAACATTACTATTACCCACCCCCTGGCCCTCCACCAGCTGCCATGCCCTCCCAAGACCTAACCTAGCTGCTTAGTTATTGGTTGAAAGAGAGTCTTCAGGCACTATCTATATTTTGTTTCTAATGTACAAAGTGTAATAAAAAATATGGTTAATGTTCAAATTTAAAGAGAAATTTATTACAGTAAAAGACACAGTGCCAGTAATTCCCCTCACTTGGGACACAGCCACGTTTCTGAAGCAGGTCTCGAAGTGCTCTTTCGTGAGTGTCTTTGGTTGCACTGCTGTGGCTGCCGCAATGTCCTGAATCGATTCAGGTCACATGTTGCTTCCGGTGTGGCAATTTCTGTCAAATAAAAGCATTACGGTGTGTCCTCACCCACCTTAATCACCAGACGTGGCACCGTGTGACTTTTGTTTCGTTCCCAAAGTCAAAATGACCCTGAAAGGTAAATATTTTGAATTGATTCAGGACACTGAGGCAGTCATGACATCACAACTAAACACATGAAAGAGGACTTCCAGAACTGCCTCAGAAAGTGGCAAAAATGGTGGGGTAACTGTGTTGGAAGTGCAGGGGTTTATACTGCAGGTGATTAATGGCAATGTGGCTTTCACTGTAAAAATTTTTTTTTAATTTAAACATTAATCATATTTTTTGATCACACAGTATAGACCATTGCTATTTTTTTCTAAAATTTAGATTTTTTTTTCCTCCAACCCACCCCATTTATAATTCATGTGTTTCTGCTCTTAGGGAGACATGCATACCCCAAGCTGGAAGGGAAAGTGGAGGAAATCGAGACCCGACTCCACCCCTCAAGGCTTTGCCCTCAAAAAAGGTGGTCCTTACGATACCCCGGAAAGTAGATGTTATAAAAAGGCAAGTTATTAGCATTGTTCTTGCTTGGTGTAAAATGTCCTCCAAAAGAAGATAATCCTCTGCCGGCTGGGAAACCCAGCTCAATCCTAAGGGCCCACAGTTCTGCCCTCCTGGCCCGAAAGCCCGAAGCCCAACACCACCACACCAACTGCCCCTGCCCCAGCCCACTTCAGACACCAGAAACATTTGCTGAGCTCCATCAGCAAGTCCTGCATACTCATTGTCCCCAAGCCAGGCCTTGTTCTGTCCTTCCCTTTTCCGTGTTCATCCTTGCTACCTCCTGCCCCAGCTCTTCCAGCTCTTCCAGCTCTTTAGTTTCCTATCAAAGCACCAGCTCAGCTCACAGCCCCAGCAGGTATTATTTGCTGCCCTTCAGATACTAATCAAATGCTAAAGAATTAAAATGCTAAACTTGATGATCATCCTTTAAGTCCGAAGTCCAAAGCTTCTATATAAATACAACACAACAGGAATCACCACATTGAATTCCAAACACTGCACAGTTATTTAAAAATATTCTCAACCATCAGTTAGAAAAAAAAAACCCAACTCCACTGTTACATTAGGATACTGAGAGAGTAATTTGCCATGGCTACACATTAGGAAAATGAATAAGAGAAACTTGATTCAAATTCAGGACCATCAATCTTTGCATACTTTGTTCTTTCCCCCCCACACTAATTTACAATGGTAATGTAGTCAATAAAAATCCTATCAATATAATTATGCACCTGTGAAGAAAAAGAATGGTCACAAAGGTTAACTACTTTGTGACAGTTCTCATTAACATTTGCTCTCACATAAAAACCAAAATCTTGTATTTAGGGAATTGTTTTCCTTACATATGTTCACTGTTTGTGTTTATTGATTTGATACTTATTGTGTCAAATTATGTCATTTTCATGCAAATACATTTTCTTTTCTTACATTTCTAAATCTTTTTCCCCCTCTTTTTTCTACTGGCCTATCTGTCTCTGTCGTTTTCATTATCCTTTAGCTAGTGACTCTGCTGTACCACAATCAGACAGGCAGCAGCATTACCACGAAGGTCTCTACTACCTTTTCCTAAGCGTGTCCAGTCTAGTGGTCTCTACTCTGAGAGTGAGGAAGAGTAACAGCTTCTTAGACGCTGATGGAAAGTTACTTCCGGTGCATCGTCACGACGATCAATACCACTTTTACATTCTTGTCGACTGCTTATAAGAAGTATTGATGTTGCATTGACAAATGGAAGCAAATACTCTCTTGCCTTATTCCCTTTCCCAACTCCAAGCGCCAGGGCAAACTCCTGCATAAACCCGTGTTTCTCAGCAGAGGTTACCAACACGGCGTGGGCTGTAAACTGGCAACACCGCTGAGCCCTTTGGTGTCAGGCCTCTCAAAGTTGGAACATCTTGGGGAAGTAAACTGGCACAGTGAGAGACAAAGCCAGGCTTTGAAATCAGCGACAGTATTTTGACACTGTTGTGACAGTGGCTGACTTCCACCAGATCCTTTTTTTTTTTCAATAGATTCTGATGAACGTTAACTTAGATCAGCTAAGGTAGTTTTTTAATAAAGTATTACATTTTAAATAATAATTCTAAGAGGTTGATATAGAAATCCCATTTATTCAAAAAGTAAGAAAGTGGAAATATAATTGGATTATCCTCAACTTTTACTGAGTCTACTAATAGCAGGCAGGACACTCCATTAGGTAGGTCCTAGAGAGGCAAAACGACGTTATTTATCATCAGTTTCATCTATTGAGGTTGATAATCCATCTGGGGAGATTAGACAAAATACAAAAAGGAAAAACATAAATACAAAGTAGCATATGTCAAAAGACATGACAAATGCCGAGAAAAGTTTAGATTAGGTAAGAATTACAAAGGGTTAAATATTCAAGAAAGAATTTCTAAAGGGAACCAGGACTTGAATTCAACCTTGAAGCAAAAGGAGACAAGATATTAATAATATTAGCAAGTACCATCTATTGGATCCTTATGTGCCACACTTCATTCTTTATAAGTATTGAACTCTATTAATTACCCAAGGAGATGAATATTAGCATTGCCATTTCACAGGTAAAAATAACTGGGGCTAAGAGGAATTACAGTGTGATAAGTTACTTTTAAAGTTGAAAATAGGGAGTTCCCTGGTGGTGTAGTGGCTTAAGGCTTCGGTGCTGGCGCTGTCAGCGCTGCGGCCTGGGTTCGATTCCCAGTCAGGGAGCTACCCACATATCAAAAAGCAAAAAAAAAAAAAAAAAAAAAAAAAAAAAAAAAAAAAAAAAAAAAAAAGTTGAAAATAAAGTACATTTTCTTTTACTTTCATACCTCAAAGATAATGTTTGTGGGGGAAAAAAAACTCACACTGAAAATGTGACTTCCATCAAGGTTAAAAACACTTTCCTGAGAAGGCGTAAAGAAAGAATGGACACAGTATGTCATTGATGATATTGGGGGAGAGATATTTGATAACACAGTCTTGTATTAACATATTAGAGCATTAAAGTCAACATGACAAAAATTATCTCTCTTTTTCTAATTTGGGATAATAAGAAAAGAATAGCAATGATTCCAGTAGAGACCTGTAATTACTAACATCATTAAAATTTCCCAACATAGAGAAGCACCATGCATATTCAAAAGAGGAAAATACTTATATGGTTAATATAGAATATGTATTTTCTTAGAAAAAACAATATCTCAATATTACGGACTGAAATTAAATAATGACAAAAGAGAACTTGAGACAATAATCTTGAGCTGGAGTCTGAAATTTTAAGGAGAATAGGTCAGTCCTTCCCATCAAATGCTCCATCCCATCCCATCAGGGCCTGCTCTCTCTGAAAATGTAACGCCTCACCCTGTAGGACAAGTCAACTCTGAAACTACTAGGAAAGCAAAGTGAATGAGCCTGATAAATAGTTCCAAGTCTCTCACAAGGATCAAAGAAAATTTGAGGACACGGTCATCGATTGCATAGCATTTTCCTTTCTAGTTTCTATTTTCCCCTCATTCTTTTAAAAGTTCTATAAAATATAATTTTCTTATTTAACACACATAACAAAGAAGATAAGGTAAAAATGTTTTGGGTATTCATCACCCAGAGTCAGTTCTCTTCCTATTAACACATATTTGGCCCCCCTTACCTTCTCCTACCACCTCTATATAAAATACTTTATGCACCCAAACCACTGACTTTCCTAATCTTTATTTTAGCTTCTATTTTAATCAAGATAATACTATGTAATCTCTAAGTCCACTTTAGTGACTAGAAAAAGAAAACCCAGGAAAAGCAAAATATTGTACTATTTCACTTCATATTGATGCAAAACTGTTCTACTAATATGATTGCGTTTTAGTCCTTATCTTGTTTTGTCAAATGTAAACTGAGAGAAAGTGAAGACAATATTATGATTCTTTCTCAGCCTCATCATTTATGTGACATTTTGTGTGCTCTCTATAAACATGATTACATCAGGACACTTTGAATTAATAGCATTTATGTTTTACAGTCACCTGCTTTCAAACTCTTGAAGAAAGAGTCATAACTAAACTTAATCTAAGATCATGTCAGTATTACTTTGTTTAACCAAGGAGGAGAATTAAAGAAAAAATGCATATAAAATAGCCTAATCAGAAAGTGAGTAAACAAAGGGGTGATAACACCAAAAGAAGATTAAAACTCATTATCTAAATTAGTTTCAAAAATGACAGTTTTTCAAGATGGACCTTGAATATAAATAAGACTGTAAAAAAAAATGATGCTGATCAAAGCATGCCCTTGAACTGAATTTTCTGGCTTCATGATTGATTTGGCTGTTCCAGAAACTCAAATTTCATTTGAAGTTTTGTGGTTCTTTATATAGTTTCTGGTTTACAGAAACCATTTGCTTATATGTATCCTTACATGTGTTGTACAGTTTGTTTGAACAGTATCCATATGCAATGACTCTATACCCAGTGGCCAGTAGAAGATGGATTGTGTACTTAATTGTGGTCATTACAAATCAACCCATCCTCTGAGTTATAAACAGTGAGTTATGGTTACACAAATATTATAATGGACTCAGGGGACCCCTAAATTCTGGTTCCAACAGTATCACTAACTTCTTATGGTATGCTAGGCAAAAGACAACTCAGCTGAGCCTGAGATTAAGACTGAAATGGTACTTACCAAAGGCTAGGGAGAGGATGCAATGGGGCATTATTAATGAATAGGTACAAAGTTTCAATTAAATAAGGTGAATAAGCTTTGGAGATCTGCTGTACAACATTAATGTGTTAACAAGAGGATAGATCTTATGTTGTGTTCTTACCACAATAAAAATGTTTTAAAAGTCAGACATAAAAGAAATAGCAGCAATTATCTTGATTATTTAGAATATTTTTATATGTATGTATATTTATTTATATGTATTTGAATTGTTATCAAACAGGAACAAAATGTTTAACAATTTACAGAAAACTCTCACTCCCCCAAGAGTATGCCCAAAGACTCCAGGTGAGAAGCACTGCTCTAAGGCTTCGTATAATAGACAGTTCCTTCAGAAAGGGGCTCAGATGTCTCAGAATTAGTCATTGAAAATCCCACTGAGCTGAGGCAAACAAATTTCACAAAAATCGTGTATCTCAAGGGGGAATTCATATTGGGTTTTCTTACTGCTGTGGCTAAACCTTCTTATTCAAGTTCCCAAAACTTCATTCATGCCCTAAATTAAAGACAGAATTCAGTCAAGTAACTACCAAATCCCTATCTGGGCACCAAAATAATCCTGACAATTCTTCCACTCCATATTGAAATAAACTTCTAGACCTTTTCTGTGTTTAAGAAGCATGACCTAGCATAGTTGGTATTCAATGAAATGATGAAATACAATTTATACTCTAATGGATTTTAATTAATTTGTAATTAAATATAGAAAATTGAATGTTCAGGCAAAATACAAAATTATAGTTGGCAAAGAGTGCAATTGATTTTGCTTTTCAATCAACTCTGCAGAATGTGTGTAAGTCTGATTTGCAAAGCAGTACAAAAAAAAATGTAAACCAGTCTAATGATATCTAACCTATGAAATATTTTATAGTTCACTTGAAGAATCAATTATTAATATATATAGTGAATTCTCAGTTATTTGCCCATAGGATATCTCCTTTATATTTTGGGCATAGCAATTTTGTCATCCCTGGTTGAATTTAATCAAGCTTTGAGTAGATGTTGTGAGCAGAAGCAATGCAAAGTCATTTTATCATTAGCTTAATCTATACATATCACACACATCATACGAACACATAGCTATCATAGAGCAATTCACACAGAAAAAGATACATGGCTTTCATCCCTGTCACAATTACTCTTCATTGTGATTCAGTCATCATTTTCTCAAGTAGTAAGTCCTCTCTGCCACCATCGATAGTGACAGTTGCCAAATAATTATAGTTCCTCCCTGTGGCCCCTTGTAGTTAGATATGCCAGGTGACTGATTTTGGCTCGCAAGTGGCAGTGTCTTGTGTATTTCTGCGCTGGAATATTTAAGTTGTGGCTAAAACTCTGGGGAGTTTTCTTTCCGTCCTACACAGTGGTAAAAGGTGGTGGGTGAAACCACAGGGAGGAGGATCGCACAGGGCCTTGTGGTCTCCGTAAGGATCGCAGGCTTCAGTCTAGGAGAACAGGGAGCCTGTGTTCGAAGGGATTCAGGTATGCTCAGGTTGTTGGGAGGAAAATAGACTGGGATGATTTTTAAAAAGTTTATGTAGGGTACTGTTTCAGTTCCTTGTTACTTCTAACTAGGAATCAAACACAATGATTTGGAGTTTAGCAATTTACCTCAACCTTCTGACTAAAAAAACTAAGCACTGATTAGTTACAGAGGGAGAGCCTGCACAGCTTCCCACCTACTAGTGACTTGGTTTGACGCTTTAGTCTAATATTTTTAAGGGGCAGTATAGAGAGAATGCACACAGAATGTTGTGGAAGACATTGTTCAGTTCCTTACCAGGTCTCATTTAAAGATCTCTGGAAAAGAAGTCTTCCTAGTTTGATACTAAAAATAAATTTGCTTCTCCTTAACAATATTTTTTTTTCTATTTTTAAGGACAGGTAAAAATTGAAACTGATTAATTTCTCTTTCTCTGTGACTACGGAAAAGCTTAGAACAAATGTGTGACCCACTTGAAGTGCTTGTGTAAGTCTAGCCTGTGTTTTTCTATTAATCTGTCTCCACGGTATGTTTCTGCCCTTGGTTTTGCTTTTTGTTCTTACCTATTTCTAATTTAGATCATCCTACCATGTCTATATATTCATGCTATGTCATCCTAAAGGTCTTTTGGCAGTAAATGTAGTATAAACAAGCATTTATAAACCACTTCTTAACTCTAATCAGGTAAATAATAATCTTGATATAAAAACTAGGCAATGCTCTTTTTTATGATATAGCTTTTAAAAGACATGAAAAATAGGACCAGATTAATCTTCAAATCGTTCACTGGCTAGTTATTATGTGTTAGGTACCAATAGGTTCAACGGTGCGTATAAACAGGTGTGGTTTTTGCCTTTGTGCAGCTTCTAGTTTAGCAGAATAAATTCCGACTCTATGAGAGGTGCGAGGCTTTTGTACTGCATACTCATAGGGTGTCGAGGGGGACGACCTGGGTTTGTCTCAGCTCCATCGCTTACTTAACCTTGGGTAAGTTATTTGACTTTTCTGTGCCTTAGCTTCCTCATGTGTGAAACAGGAATACTAACACTATCTACCTCATTGGATTGTTATTAATTAAATGAGTTAATGTGTATAAAGAACTTAGAGTAGTGCCTGGTAGGGTTATATTATTGTTAGATATTATTATTACCTATGGAGAGAATAGGGATGGAATAATGCTTAAATGCTCCTGTGAAACCTGCAGTGAGAAATCAAAGGTTCCTTTTTCTTACTTGCTTCTAAATGAAGCACTACGTAATGTTTAGAATTATGAGATCATTGAGAGAGAAGAGACCTCAGAAAACAACTTGAACAATTTCCAACAAAGTTAGAAATCTCTACCACTTTCTAGATGAATGTCTCTTAGCATTTGCAGAAATTTGGAGCTAACCTCTGAACCAACAAATCTGTTCCATTGTGTGGCATCACTAATGATTAGAAAGCTCTTCTAGGTGTGAGCCAAACTGTAAAGAAAAAAAAACTCTCAGAAGATTGGGTTTCCATTTTGAATTAACACATTAGTGGTACGATAATTTGATATGCCTAAAACATAGTGACTACTAAATTGTACATATTTGCTTTCATTTAAGGGAATTATATTGAAAATATTTGAAATATGAAATGTGAACATTCAATCCACAGGTATTTATTGAGGACCCACTTTGAATCTGGAACACAGTTAAAGCTCTATAAAAGATTACACTCTGGTATTGAAACAGTAGTGATATTCTAGGGAAATTTAACTAAATTTACTAAATGCTTACTTATGTGACAGGTAATTTAAATTTTATTTAATTCTCCCAACTGTCTATGGTAGGTATTATTGTTCTTATAGTAAAGATAAAGTAACTAAGAAACCAAGATTCAGAGAGTTATTTTTCTGAAGAAATATAGATACAGCTAGTATATAAATAGCAGACCTAGAATTAGAACACATCTCTGTCAGGTTTTTTTCTACCGTACCCAGAGGATCAAAGGACAAAAGTAACATAGAAAGTGAAACCTCACATGGGGAGAAGACTTGGCTTCAGGGTGCCCAAGAACTATCATTTTTAAATAGTAGGCCAGGAAGAGGGAAGCGGGGTCATTAAGAGACTGTTTCTGAACACTTGAACACTGCAGTGTTGCTATGAGCAACCGATTTCACCAATACCAGAAGCAGTCTATTTAACGTGACACTAGTTATTGTTAGCATTTAAAAATAGTGCTCACCATCCACTTACACCCACTGTGACCACTGTAGATTTCTCTTTACCTTTCATATTTCTCTTCACAGTAAAGATGGGAGTAGAACTGTGTTGGGAGCATCAGTAATTTCTTGCCTTGCCCCCATGCTGCCTATTTTATGGACACTGGTATTGATTTTGGAATTTACCCCTTTAACTCTTAATTCTTCAAAGTAACTGGGGTCAGGAGAGGTAGTCCATTGCCATAATCATGCATATTCCCAATTTCCACAAACCTATCTTAGAAGGATTTAAGTCCTTCAATGGGTACATTTTGGGTTATATTGGTCAATTGGTCTTCAGGTCTTTCTTGTATACTATCTGCACCTTCTGCTTAAGGATTTGAACATTTTCTGTTTTGTTTCTAGCTCCTACAACAGCAGATTCTATATAGATGTTCCATAAAGGTTGATTGATAGATAAATAAACTAAGACCAAAGCCACAAGCCCTATGCCCTGTGACCATTTGGCCTTCTCAAGGGATTGTACTGAAGGTTGTGCATATTCATAATTCTTACTTAGAGGTGAAATGAGCTTGTGAAATCCAAGTTCATTGAAATGTGTCTATTTTGAAGAACACTGGGTAACTGAAGCCAATTCAAAATGATCTAATTGAAATAAATCCTCATTCTGTCTGTCAGTGCAAGATGGGACTTTTCAATCAGAAGGATCAGGCTAAGAATCTAAGCTCTTTATTGTATTATCTGTAATATGGGGATAATGGTATTACTCTTAGTGTTATTGCAAGGAGTAAACAACTCATGTGACAGCATATTTCACAGTGATTGGCACATAGTTGTTGCTTAATGAAATTTTTTTTCTATTCTTCTTTTGTATAATAAAACACAGAGATATAAATATTATCAATTGCTTCAATCTTGGTGGCTAAAGAAAGCAAATCTAATTAGAAAGAAATGCAATCTTTGAGTTACAAATTTTGATATTAAGCCAATGACTAAAATATTACATTATTTCAGTGTATCACTGTACCTGTCTAGTGAGGACAAATGTATGAACTTAGAATTTAGTAATGCATTATAAACAAAGAGAAAGATACTCAATATCTCACGCCAATGCCCAGCTCCTGGCTATTGAAAAAAGGCAAAATTCCCTAAGATTGCCTTAATCACATCAGTCATAGAACTCAGTCACTTGCTGGAAGAGCAGTTTCTAAAAACATTATGTCTACATTGTGTGTGGTCATTCCATTTTCTTTTGTTAGACTTTTCATGGGAAGGCAAAAGATTAAGTCTGTTTTATTGTACATGCTCAAAGGGAAAGGCTATGTTAAAGGGTGTAAATGACCTAATAAAAATGCTCCTTTGACTTTCATATTGTTTTATTCCTCTACAAAATCATAAACATCCACACCATGTTGAAGAGTGAGTGAGCCTATGTCAGATGAAAAACGTAATAGAATGAGATGGTAGATACCTGATCTGGCCCTATGAAGTTTTGTTTCTGCGTTTTTGTTTTTGTTTTTTTGTTTTTTCAAAGAAGAATTTCCTTCTGATATTTTTTAAATCAACATTATTATTACATCATGTTAAGAATCATATTCTGGGTGCAAATTTTGACAGTTCTTAGCTATATAAAGTGTGTTGATTCAAAGCAATTTCTTTCCAGTAATTTGGTAACATTTGAGGCTATACTATTACTAAGAATATCTATGTTTTACTCAAAATTCATCATACATGCCTAACTGAATTATTTTTTCACATTTTTGAAGAAATTTTAAAAATCACAATTGAAGACACAAGTGTGATTCAAGTAAGTCCCACACCTATGGTTTAGCCTTAATTATTCACATGCAAAAATACAAATCTATATACCCAAATACATATATTTACATATATGAATTTGTATAACTCATGTGCAAATTCACACACACACACATCTTGTACATCCCATATCGCACCCTCAGATACATTTCTACTCATATTAAAACATATCCTAAGAGCCATCCACCTTACTTACAGGAAGAAAGAAAAGAACTTCTATAAAATAGAGGACCTTCAAGGAATGGTATACCACACACACACACACACACACACACACACACACACACACTGGTATTCTGTGTTCTCAATGGTAAAAGGACTCATGAGGAATTAGACACCTGCTTTTGTTTATAACCTTAAGTAGTCCCAAAGGCCTGATTACTTTGAAACAACTATACACTTGTCTTGGTTCATTGCTTAATCAATCTTTTCAGGCACACCAGAATATCCTATTTTCCAATAAATACAATAGCTTTCATCCTCAGTGTGTGTGTTCTTTAATTCTGTGGCACTGTCATATGTTTAGAGACAATAAAATGAAATAGGTTGTTATCTCTTAAAAAGCACTAGTAATTCAAATGTGGACAGCTTCAATTTTGGCAGCATAATTGTGAAAATAGGCCTTCCTTCTCTCATGCTGAAGTCTAACATCTCATAGTTTTGCAAATCCTATGGCACTAAGCTACAGGCAATCAGGAAATAAAATTAAGGATGTTGGTCATAAAATTAGCCAATATAAGAGACTAAAGATTCAATTCCAAGAGGGGAATATGGAAAGATTTTTCATTATGCACATTAGAATTGGAAGAACGAAGGCTTTTAGGGGAAAGAAGAATATTTTTTTCCCTCTCTTATATCTTAGATTTGTCTCTGTCATCTGATTAAAAGTCATTCATACTGCCCCAATCCTAAATAAGAACCATCACTTAACTCCGCTTTTCCTCCATCAAGCCATCATCCTTATCCTCTTACTTTCCAAGGGCCAACTTATTAAAATAGTTTAAATCCATTGCCTAAATTTCCTCAGTTTCCCTATATTTCTCAACCTCCCTGCAATCTAACCTCTGCCTCTGCCCTTCTGCTTCAATTGCTCAAGCAAAGGATAATAATGTCTTCCTATTTTTATATCTATTAGCCTCATTTAATTCTTAATGTCATTGTTATACTCAGAAATATTTCACAATGATGACCACTTCTCTCTCCTTAAAGTATTTTCTTCCCTTGGTTTCTGACTATTGCTCTCACTTTATTTTCCTTTTGATCCCTCTTTCCATGTCTCTTTCACTGAATGCTTTCCCTTTGCCTCCTTCTTAAATATTAGTGTCAACAGAGTTCTCATCTGTTCTCCTGTGTGCAATTTCTTCTATTCCTGTGGTGTCTTCTCCAGGTGATAAGTAGAGTTTGGGTTCAAGAGTCCATCTCAAATGGATCTCATGGAACACGGACAAACCCTGTAGTTATTTCTCCAGGCTTTTGAATATATATTTTGAATAGCAACCATCCTTTTCATGGACTTAATTGTGGAATTTGTGCTTCCTGTGTCCACAAATATAGGTTCTGCAAGACTAGTGGCCTCAGTTTTGGGAAAAGGACTGTTTTTATCAGAGGACAGAGTGGAACTTCTGTGTTCCACTTTAACTTGAAACGATAGCTACCACTTGGTCATTTGGGCTGCCCATGCCATTGCAGCAGTCAAGGTGAGGATTACTATGCTGGTGGAGGTAACTGATTCTAATTTCTAAGAGGTGCTGGGATTGGTGTTCCATAATGGGACCAGAGAGGAGTGTATGTGGAACCACATCATTCATGAGGGGTGAATATTTGTGTTTCTATGCCAAAGGATAATGTGGATGGGAAATTAAAACAAATGTTGCCCCCAAAGCACAAAGCAGCTAAGGGCTCAGATCTCCCAGGTATGAAAATGAGGGTCATCTCAGCAGACAAGAAAAGTAAGCCAGCCAAAGAATTAGCCAAGGGAGGGAAATAAATAGAATGAATAGTAAAGAAGAAAGATGGTAAATATCAATTACGACCTTGGAATTGGCTACAGCAGTGAAGACTGAAGTTTGTTTCAATAACTCCTGGAATTAAGTCTTTACACAGATTAATGATGATCATGACCTTAAAAGGGACTCTGTGACAGGCTGTACTTAACAGAGGGTATGGTGGATCTCAGTGTTTCAAGTGATGGTCTGTATTGACCATTTCCTATCCTCTCAGCCCATGTCTTAGTCCAACTGCTGTACTGACTAACTCAATTAAATGCTTCAACAAGCTTTACTCTGGTTTAGCTACGTAGTACCTCATTTTGGGTTTAGACCATGTAACTCTTACTTCCTGCCATTGGATCTCTTGGCACAATTGTGCAGGAAACCCATGAGACCATACTTGGTCCTAATGTATGCACAACCAGAAATGCATTACTTAAGTTCCAACCCTAGGTAATGAGAATGGAACCAATGGGCGAATGCTCCCCCAATTGCCCCCAAGGCATCAATTCTCAATCGTATTTATTTCATAAGGCCTCCTAGTAGAGCCTGTGAGGCTAAACAATGCTTTCCTTCATGACAGCTTAACCAGTAACACACAATCAAGTTGTTTTTTCTCTTTCCTTGTTCAAAACCATGGCCCATCACGCTTGCTCTCTATTCTTGTATTTCCAAATAAAATAAACTACCTATACACAAGCCTTGGTCTCTGGCTCTGTTTTGGGGGAAGCCTAGATTGAAACAAGGCTTGAAAAAGTTTTTGAAAGAAGTTGGAGACTCTATAGCGGTTCTCAACCTGTGGGTCACGACCCCTTCGGGGGTCAAATGACCCTCTCACAGGGGTCACCTAAGACCATCGGAAAACACATATCAGATATTTACATTACAATTCATAATAGTAGCAACATTACAGTTATGAAGTAGCAACGAAAATAATTTTATGGGGGTCACCACAGCATGAGGAGCTGTATTAAAGGGTCACAGCATTAGGAAGGCTGAGAACCACTGCACTAGAAGCATGAAATGAAGGGGCGGGTAGATGCTGTCTAGCAATTTCTGGAGCCTGGATAAGGAACTGGCTGTGTCAATGGAAAACAGGCAATGTTGCAAGGGGAGCTACTTGTTGGATTGGGCAGATTAACAGTTTAATCTCAGATTGTGGGATTCAATATGGAATTCACACAGAAAGTGTCTGGCATTGCAAACCTGGATGTAAGGTGAAAAGATGGAATTGGATAATAGTCAATGCTGTGCAAAAGGATGAGCTTGTCATACTAAATAGATAACAGCAATTTACTAAATGTGACAGCAATATTTGGGAGACATGGTTAGAACAAATTTTTTTTGTTAATGAACTCAGCTCCTTGAATGTGAAACTAGATTTAAAAAAATTGATAGAAAAAGAAACTAGATAAAAAAAATTTGTTCTAAATGTCATTCTTCACATTCACATTCTTCACATTCACATTCACTCTGAGATTCTTGTTACCTGGCTATTTAAAGATTCCCTGGAGAAAAAAAAAAACAAAACCAACTATCAAAATAGGTCTTTCTTTAGGAAGACAGAAAAAGTAGGCTGTGATCAGTCAGTGAGAGCAAGGAAGGAGGTCAAACAAGAGTGGATGTTTTTCTAGGATGGAGAAAAGAACAAACACCTCTTTTGGATTTTATTTTTTAAAGGAGATAATATGTGCTTATTAAACATGAAAACCTTTCAGCCTATTATGGCAATGATTTCAGATAATGAAATCACTTAAGGAACTTTTACTGTTAACACTGAATATGCTCACTGATAAAAACTTTTTTTTTAATTCATTTTTATTGTTAGACTTATTGGGGTGACATCTGTTAGCAAGGATTACATAGGTTTCAGGCATACAATTCTACATAAAAACTTTTTTTAATTCCTCTGAAACTAATCAGATAGAGCATTTTAGAGTAACATACTGAAATTTCCACTAAATTTACATTGAAATTAGACATGTTGTTATCTATCCTAATAAAAGAAGCACATGGTGTATCTATTAGTCACCTCTAAGGTCGAATACTAAACATGGACCTTTTCCAATTAAAGAGTTATTCAGTCCCATACCTTATCATTGTAGGTGTTTCATTATTCTTTTGGCATTTGTTAATGGCAGGACTCTGGCTATTACCAAAGGTCTTTTAAATCTTATAATTTCTGAGCAGTTTGAAGTATGGGAAGAAAAAAAAAGCCTGAATACCTTTTTAATTAAAACATGAAAATTTTACAATAAAACTGGGAGTGGGGGTGGATGGGTAAATATCTCTTCTATATTACCAAAAAAAAGTGTAGAAAATTTATGTGTAATGTTTATTCTTGAAGTTACATAACTTTTCCTCGAATCTGTCTTAAAATTAAAATTTTCTTGGGTAATCCATATGCTGTTTCCTCACATGCTGGGAATTAATCATACTTCCACTAAGGAGACAAATCTGCACATTGCTTTTTATGGTTAAAAAAATAATCTGTGTTTGCAAGGAAAAAATCTGCTCTCTCTTTCAGCATTCCCTGAGGCCTTCTGCATTGTTCTGACTGGAGGTTGTTCTATAATGAGCACTGTTTGCAGCTAAGTGGATCTCTTTTTGCTTTTCTTATAGAGTACCACACTTCACATAAATCAAACTGTGAGGTCAGAGGAATAATCAGCTGTAGATCTACAGCTCTGTCTCTGGAAGAACCAGAAAAACCCACTGAATTCTGGCTTAGCTATATAGCAATATAGCAACTATTCTTCTAAGACTGGTATCATTAGGAAGATATGCTTTTGAGTTTGAAAATCACTGTTTAAATTTTTTGTGGTTTGTTATGCATTAAAATATTACTGTTCCAGCATTATTTCCTGTATTTAAATAACTTGCGTCATTGTCCTTTTGTACATGTGCTTGTTAGTTCATTCATTCCTTCAGCAGAGATATACAGAACCAGGCTATGTTCTAGATGCTGGCACACTCAGATGCCATGGTGCCTGCCCAAAGTAAATTTATGGTCAACTCAGAGAGGCAGGCAGAGCTACGAATAAAGCACTAGGGGAGCACAGATGAGAAAGCATCAAATATTGGAAGAGGTGGCATAGGTATCCCCCGGTGCGTGTGGGCAGCTTATAGGCACAGCAATAGCAGGAGAAACAACATGGGGTTCTGGACATGTGAACACATGTGAGGAATTAGGAGTTCTATGGGGCGGCTCCTTCCTTCACCTTTTTAAACAACACGTTAAGGAGTTTGGACTTTTTTCCTGGGAGCCAATTCTTTTACTAGAGGAGCCTAAAGATCATATTAATTTTGAAGGTGATAACTAAGGGCCATGTGCTAGATTCTTACAAGGTTGCTAGGGTGTAAAATTAGAAATGAAAACTGGGGGCAGGCTTATAAAGAATCTGACTACTGGATGAAGGAATCTAGATTGTATCATGTGAGCAATGCAGATTTTCTTTTAAGTCTTTGAGCACCGGGGTGGTATGATAAAAGCAGTGTTTTTCTTGATATACGAGGGCTGTCTGGAAAGTATCCAGCCAAGTAATATGACAAATAGAGGCATTTATGGCTGGAATTTTCCAGACAGCCCTTGCATGTGTATACACAGCATAATTTTTCTTCAAGTTGCTCATGTTATTTTAGTTCTAAGTCAGATTTAGCTTACAAAAGTTTCCATAAGCTATGTAATTTGAAAATAGAAAATCTTTCTAATGAATATTTCAAACCAATTTATCTTAGATGAATCTAATGTCAGGTGTTACCAATACTTGGTAGCCCAAAATAAATGGGAAGAAAAGCATACCTATTTAGACAAGCAGTTTCTGGAGAATGAAGAGCCTTTGGTCTAGATACTTCTCTGCTAGGGGGGAAGGTGGGGAGCTATAGTGAGTGTCTGACAAAGCCCATTAAGTATTGAGGGACATTATCATGAGCAGAGATAAATAAACTGTATAACCTTGTGTGTGGATGCTACATTCTGAAAAAAATGTTACCATTACACAGGTTACTGGCTATGAGACAAGACTGAGAAGCCTTAGAGAAAAAAAATTTTGCCTTTATATGCAAAACCCTTTTATATATATATATATATATATATATATATATATATATATATATATTTCCAATTGGAATATATATATATTTCCAATATAGATATAAAAGGGTGCCAAAAATGTATACACATTTTAAGAAAGGAAAAACCTGTACTAAAATTGTAACTCAATATATACCAATAGCAAAAGATGAATATTTGACTTCTGCAATTACAAGAGGTGCTCAGACTGGTCACCATCAGCATCCAGACACCTCTGATTACAGCAAACTACTGCCTGAGCAACACTGACCAAAGTGTCCACGTGTATCACTGCCATGCCATTTCAATTTCTTCCCCAAGGACCGCCAGTGTAGCCGGTTTTCTAGGGTACACCGCATCCTTTAAGGTCCCCCATAGGTACAAGTCATGGGATGCTAACTCAGGGGAATGTCGGGGAAGCTCAACCTCACCTCTTCATCCCATCCATTGTTCTGGCAAAGGGTCTTGTGCTTCTTGAACAACAACTGTACTTTTGCCATTTTCTTTGACTGTCCTGCCTATTGCATAGTGACACTAGCATTCATTTGATTAACTCCATCTTTGAGCAAACGTCATACTACACATTGTTACCGTAATTCAATTCAGTTTTGAAAAGTAACACATAGACAACATCTCCTAAAACATGTACACATTTTTCGGCAGCTGGCATACGTATAGACTATACGAGAGCCGTCAGGAAAGTATTCAGTTATGTAATATGCAAAGCAGAGGCATCTATGGCTAGACTTTTTTCTGGACAGTCCTTGTATATAGTCCTAATCATGTGAAATTGCCTATATGTGACTGTTTTTGACATGCAAATAAGCAGTTTTATATGGTTCAAAATAATACACGTGTGCTTGCAAACACGCACACACACATAGGGATAAGCTTTGAGACAAATCAGTGATTCGCTCTTGGGATGAGACAATTTGAGGAGCTCCAAACTTGGTCTGTCCCCTCCATGGCTTCAAGGCTGTTTGTTTTCAAGGCTACTTGAGAAATGAGGAGTGGAGAATGGGGGCAGGTCAAGTTTAAAAGCCCTAAATCTTGTTGTTCTTGCTGAAGTTCAGCAGTTTTTCTTGAATGAACATTCTTTAGATTGTTGCAAGCCTTTGGTACTTTCTAGAGCTCTGAAAAAGTTGATTTAGAAAAATTTTTTGTGTTTTTATTGATTTTATGGAGGACTGGATTTATGGACGTTCTCACTGACGCCCCACACATTGCACGTCCCTTCAGTGACCCTTGTTTTTATCTTGCACCCTTTTAAATATTTTAATGACCTCATTTCTGTTTGAAAGAAAAAGACCCTTTTTATGAATATTATACTTGCCTTGGAATTGTCCTTTGCCATTCTAAAACTAGGCAATAAATATTTCATGTTTAAATATTTTCAAAGCACAATTATTTACAAAAGTCTGTAGCAAGCAACATCTTTCATAACTTATTCAATATCCTCATTCATTGTCTTCAATCAATTGTTCTTGGGGAGTGGTAAAATCTTTGAAAAAATATGATGAACATTATGGACTCTCACCCCCAAGTATACTCATGTGAGTACATAAATATACACTATTAAAAATGTGTTCATAAACCTGAATCTCTAAGATCTCTCTGGAACACAGATTAAGAATTTCTTTCTTAGAATTTCATACATTTGTTTATAACCATTGTTCTTACGTTTTCTACCATCTTTGTCTCTGAGAAATTTTATCCTTGGTAGTAAGCAAGAGGATAAAATCAACATTATTGAGTGCTGACTGAAGACCAGTCATTGGGTTATGTAAAATGATTTGTGCATAATGGGTGCTTAATAATTACATTTGGAACAAACTCCACTTTACCTATATTATTTCAGCCTCCCTGTTTCCTCAACTTTTGACAGTTAAGCTTTGCCCTCAATAAAAGGCTAGAAGAGTTTGATGGTAGGTTACACTCAAGAACAACGGAGTGATGGGGAAAAACAGATGAAAAGTACTGCTGGAATTGAGCCTAGGTTCGAAATAGACTTTGGGAAGCTTCAGAAATCTCTCAATTTCCACTACTCCTAAAATCTTCCTCTCCAAGAGATCCTTCAGTATGAAACAATATAAAAGCAACTGATGAAGATTTGCTCTCATGGGGCCTCAGTGATGCCAGTGTCAGCACACCCAAATTACTTTCTCCCTCAGTTCCATTGTGTGTCTCTCACAGGACAATTTGCCATCAACGTGCCAGCATTCAGGGTGCAAGGCAGCAAAGCCTCTGTTCAACTTGGTGACTTCATAATCGTGTTTGTTTCTACCAAACCCTTTTGCTCACTTTTCTTAGCATTTTAGATATAGATCTGAATGTGTTAACAGCTCCTTGTATGTACCGTAATGACTTCTATTTTAATTTTTCTATGTATTTTGATGAGATTCCACGTAAAACATCTGGAAGCATTAATGACTGCCTGTCCTATTAACTGACACTCCAATTTGCCCTTGTGACAGTCATGTCATTAACTGACTCAGGACCAACTCTAATTAATCAGCTGACAAATATAGATTGTCCACCTGCCTGCACCAGTTTTAGTTTGAATCCAGCACAAAATATTCCTCTGCAGCATTGGTTTGAAAATTCTTGGTACTGGTAAGTCTTACCTATTTCTCAGGCTAAATTACAGGGGAAAGCTGAGTATTTTCATCATATTTCAAAATCAATATCTAGCTTACCTTTAGTGATGGGTTCATTCACAAGCCAGTAGGGAGACTCCTATGTATCCTTATGCCCACCCCACACCCAACAGTTTTTTTAACATAAGCAAGTTCTTACGTGGTATTTCACTTTCAAGTGGTTAGCTTTACTGTTTTGGCTCCATTCCAATCTGTACTATTACACTGTTCTTTTTAAAGAAAAATAAAATCCCACCAAATCATTGTGGTTTTAATTAGAGAAGGTATTATTTATTTATTCTCCATTGCCTGTTTCTTTCTTGCCAATCATATCCTGCCACTTCATACCTCTGGGATCTTGGGCAAGTTACCTAACCTACACAGACTTTAGTTTTCTCTCTCAAGAGAAGTTATTCCTTACTTCCTCTCTTAAGACAAACAAGACACTATCAAATTGCATTTCCACTGCTATGGAGGAGCTGTGGTCGACCAGAAGGATTGGGTTTTATAATCAGTAAGCATCTCCTAATTAGTTCCATAATTGACTATAGACTCTTTCTGATAGAAGGCATTATGGAACTAAAAAGTTATACTTCTGTACAAATGGTGTCTGCTATACTCAACAAAGAGTGAAGCACTTCCTAGCTTATTCTCCTTAGGCCCCAACATTCATGTTCAGCAAGAATTTCAAGTTTTAGATTGCATCCCAACATGCTAGAAGGCAGGTAACATGTAAATAAATGATTCATCAGAAATATACACCAACATTACTTGACACAGAGGAATGTTTGAGGAGAATTTGGTGAACAGAATGTCCTTTAGGGGTGGTCACAATTGAAAGAATTTTGGAAAGTCAAACTCCCTTGAAAGACAATAATAATTACTAACAGCAACAAATAAAAAAACAAAGTCTAATTCCTCTTAAATCTTACCCTGGGAACCATATTTCTTTTCTTGCCCTTCCATCAACTTTGTCTAGTACTCAGACCGTGTGCGGAAATCTTTCTATGTTTTTTGCCTACGGACAAAACTGAGCAGTCACAGCATGACATAGCCGATAGCCAAAAGCAGGATTTGGTAGCAAGATCAGAGCCGGCCGTTTCCCACAGAGAGAGCTGGTCACTCCCTGCAGCAGTCGTGGAAGCAGTCGTGTAAGCGAGTGAAGGGGGTGTGGTTGCCTCCTGGGGAGGGGGAGTTGGCCTCCTAAGGCGAGTGTGACGTGATTCTCACCACCTAGGGATTTGGTCAGCTACTTACAGCTATTTGGGGTTGAAACTAGTTTAGCTTAATGAATTTTCCTGAAAATGTCTTTCCTTTTAATTTAAGTGCACTATTTAGACAAAACACAATTTCCATGTGCTCCCATTTACCTAAGGTAAAGTCTTGCTTTTTTAGAAGATATATATTAAAATAGCTTTTTCAGTTATTTTAAAACCATTACCCACCTTTAAGCAGAAGAAAAAATACGTGGCAATGAGCAAATTTTTGAATTCCAAAGACCTGAGCACATTTCATATAGCAATATTCAAAAGTCTGAATTGTTTTTATTTCATAAAAGCAAACTTTTCTATACTTTTGTTTGAAACTCACATATGAGGCCAGACAATTAACTTCACGAACTCATCCTTTTCTAAAGTGCTACATATTTCATTGCTGAACAGCACTACGGTCACCTTCAAAGTCTCTACCTGCACTGAACTGGTATTAGAACAGCAAGATCTGGGATATCAATTTGTTCAAAGATCGTGTCCACATTGTTCAATTAACAGGACCGGTGATTCTAGGATTCAACTCTATGGCTCAGCAGCATGAACATGTACTATTCTGTTGCCGAACAAAGTTGTTCAATCTTTTCTTTAGTCAGCCAAATGTGTACAGACACTGCAAAAATTCAGAGGAAGTTTTGGGGCAGGTATCCAGCATTATTGCTAAAACTTAATAAGACCTGCAAATCACCCTGCATTCTTCCCTGTCAAACAAGAATAACTCCCCTGCGTGTTTAATTACAGACAAGAACCTAGATTGCTGGGCTGGTGTGTTGAATGTGCTTCTTTCCTTCTTACACAAGGGTTCTTTATGACGGCACTGCTCACGACCAAGTAATAGAAAACTGCAATTACAATGAAATAGACAGAAAGATGATAAGTGAGGGTTTAGACTAAAGCATTGAGGAACCCACAGAAATCAATTATGGTAAATATTTCCAGAAAACCCACCTGACACTCCTTTGAGAGTTTTTACTATAGTGATTTATTTGAAAAGAGGGAAGCCAAGAAAACACTTTCTCCACCAGGGAAATGTACCAATTCTTTAATGATCAATATTCACAGTTATTAGTGACCTCTCTTACATAGGCTTAGAGGTTTATTTTTATCTCTTGGCACATACGTCATGTTGCAATCTTTCTGCTCTGGACTGAAGCCTCAAAAATGTCTTATATGTCATATTCCCAGATTCTCCTGTGATTTGTATGTAGGTTATATTTTTCCTTTCATATTGTACAATGGTTAGTTGTCAGTGTTTGCCAGAATTATGAAAATAATGTAGATTTAACAAGTGTGGCATAAATTATACAGATAATTCTACAACATAATCTCGTTTTAACTGAACCTTTTCTCTTACTGATTCATGCATGATGTAATATGCTAATATTTTAATATGCATAATGTTCTGATGCCACCAAGTATCAATGCATTTAAAAATTCTATCAAAAGAGGGACTCTTGAAGTTTTAGTAAAACTAGTAAAATGAACTTAATGTCAGTCAGATCCTTCGATCTCTAAAGAAATTTTAAATTAATAGTGATGGCATTTGTTTGCAAAGAGCCTTAAGTCTTTTGCAATTACTTTTTGTGTGTCCTCTTAAGTTAGGCCTGGAATATGATTGCTTTTGCTGATGAAGTATGAATCACATTCATTTTTTTGTTAATCAGATCAAAGCACTAACTCATCTTTAGCATCTTATCAAATAAAGCTTCTAAATTTTGTGGGGTTTTTTTAATTCACCCTGCTACTCTGTTGCTATTAATTCATATTTTCCTCACTCTGCTCACTTGGTTTCTTGGACACAAGTCTAAGATCTTACATTTATCCTTATAACCTTCATCTTGTTTTCAGCCTATAGCTCTCACCTATTAAAATCTTTTTGAATAAAGATTCTGTCACCCAACATATTCATTATGTTTTAAATCTAGGCAAGCTGAAGGAGGTGTGTTTAATTTGTAGCCCAGCCAGTGTTGCACAGCTGTTCTTTGAAAAACAGAGCATGATTAAACATCATGTGGAGGAGAGGTAATTACTTTCTTTTGTCCCTGGAGAAGATAGTTTCAAAGTCTTGTAAAAGTAAGATATTGAGGAAGCTCAAGGAATTAATCTTCTAAATATTTACTTTCATTCCATATTAATTTTCAACTTCATTCCATACAGAAACTAAGTGCTGTTTTATTTTAAAAGTGCCAGTTTTCCTCCCTAGGCATATTCAAGGTCAGCATAGAAATTAAATTTCTGCCATCTTAAATTTATAGCCTATTTCTTTTTATAAGTTTCATTCCAATCACATTTTGTAAGGTTAGTTTGAATAATTAATTTTAAAAATCTCAAGTACTAATAAAAATATATAATTTAATAAAATGTTTTAACTGAAAACATGTTGATAAATAGGCTTAGCTTTTCCAATTTAGAACTAGAAAGTTCTGTACTTATTAGTCTATAATTTACATTTGTAAAAGTTTCATATAATTTATTAATATCTGTTGAACATGAATGTCATAATTTCAGTTGTTTTTTTTGTTTTGTTTTGGAAATAGAATTTATATTATAGTTTAAGCCATTTCTGGATTAGAAGATAATTCCTTTTGGCATATTGGTTCCTATTTTACTAAACTTAGTTCCTATTTCCCAATTCATTTCCTGGTGAACTCTAAGATTTTATAAACTATATCACAGAAGCAATGGCATGTGATAATAAGATACATTAACCTGATAATGTTCTGCAAATATCAGGTATTTTTTATTTATTGTTTTCTCTCTACAGGCCTGACATATTCGGAGTAAATCTAACGTGAAAAAAATATTTAAAATATATTTAGAAACTTTTAAGAATATATGAACTTTTAATACTGAAACGATACTGCATTTGTGAAATAAAATTAAAGTATGACACAACTGTACAAAAGCTGGCATCTAGTTCTAATGCATATGGCCAAGAATTATGCATATTAACTAAACACCCAGTTCCTGATTTACTGTCCAACCAGAGTTACATCCCCCTTGCATTGTTTTCTCAGTAGTTGCTGGTGGTTTTCAGTTTCTGGTGAATCAGGAGTCCTCAGTGATTTTCAGGGATGTTTTGGAAATTTGGAGAATGGGATATGAAGGCAATGTGTGTTTCAGTACTAATAACACACGTGGAATGGGTGGTTTGTGCTTATAAGTTATGTTGTTCCAGAGGAGCTCAATGTGAGTGTGGGGATAATAAAGGGGGAGTTATTCTCTACACAGAAATTTAATTTAATGGTGAATAGTAGGGGCTATATAGTATATTACAATACAGCATAGCATCTACATGGTGACAAAACTTGAAGGATTTTTTTTTTAACATTTGCTCAGGGAGTTCCCTGATGGTGTAGTGCCTTAAGGCTTCGGCGCTGGTGCTGTCAGTTCTGCGGCCTGGGTTCGATTCCCGGTCAGGGAGCTACCCACATACCAGAAAGCAAAAAAAAAAAAAAAACAAAAACATTTGCCCAATATCCACATAACTTACAATTTTTAAACTCATTTATTCATTAAGCATTTATGCTCTTTAATAAAGCCAGATGCACTGGTGGATACTTGATTCAATTATTTGACAGATCAGAATAACTTCTTTTTCTGTGACAGATACAGGGTTCATTCATGAATGAACCTTGACCAAATAAGCCCCATTCCTCTACTGTTCTGAGTTTCTGAAGCAAGTGATTCCTGATCTATCTACTGTATATTTATTATATATTGTCTTATATTGGTATATATTCTTAAGATCTATGTTGTAGGATGAAACATATGTATATGACTAAATAGATGTGAAACCGTTCAAATCCTGGAGACTAATAACATGTTGATTTTTTGTTGTTTTCTGCATACTACTTTGGGACAGTACCTGGAACAGAACATTTTGTAATTATTCTTTGTCATGAATGTTCATTATGATTATATATTATTTGTGTCCTTTGACAATGGAAACAAAGTGTATCTGTATGTGTTTGGAGAATGTATCTTCTATGCTGTAACCAGAGATCTTCAGTCATTAGCTTCATACCACTCTTCCTGCCTTCTTTTCTCTGAGCCCTACTATTAGTCAGACACCATGCCAGGTTCAGAGGAGACAGCAGGGAGCCACAATGATGCCTTCTTTCCCTGATGAAAATCATAGTTTAGCGTAAGTATATAAATAAATAAAGTAGCCCCAGCTTATGATATAGTTTATGAAGGATATAAATACAATGCTGGGGGTTTTAGAAATGTGAAACACAGAGAAGGCCCATGTTTGATTGCATGGTCAGGAACAACCTCTTCGAATATGTTCATTTCTCAATGGAGTCTTGAAAGGTAGAGAGAAAAGAGCTAACCACCAGAGGAGCTGAAGAACCTTCGAGACACAGGAGACAGGAAGAGCAAAGGCTCTGAGTTAGGAACATGCTTGGGGAATTCAAGGAACTATTTAAGGTAAGTGTGGTTGAAGCAAAGCTCGGAGGGCTGTACAAGATGAGGTGAGGAAATGGAAAGACAAACTGTGAGCTAGTAAGAGAGTTCTGCAGTGATGTTAGGCAGGACAGACAGAAAATGCAAAAACAAAAACAACCTCTCTTCCAATAGGTCACCTAAACAAATTAGAAACACATGGTAGAAAAATACTCATAGATCTATTCGTAACAGTAATCAAAATATTTTACTATCTGGGAATAAAACTAACAAAGGCAATTAAAATTGGTAAGACAATAATAAGGGGCTAAAAGAAAGCCTGAATAAATGGAAGTTACATTTATGGTCATACGTGGGTGAGAATCAATATTATTATAAATGTTAATTATCCTTCTATTCAAAGTACAGTTAGATACATTAAAATACAATTTGCCTCTCATGGTCTCTGAGGTAATGCACTCTTTCTTTCAGAAATAGCAGGCTGCATCTTCTGAAAAATACACGATTTTGCATCTCACTTGTATCAAACTTCCTTTGAAGCATAGCCCAGTTTCAACTGAGGGTTTCTATTACAGAATTAGACTGAATTCTGAATGCACCTAAAATTCAACTTTGCACAAATATGTAAACTGTACATGATCATTTTGATCTCACTTCATAAAATTCATCAAGAGGGAGTCAATGAAAGTGATGTAAAAATGCCAAGGGCCTTTTGGGAGATTCATGTAAACTGAGCATAAAATGTTTATCAGATGTAATTAAAACTAAACAGCAGTTCTGGCAGTGACAAACTTGCCGTGTTGGCCTAGGATTTTGTACCTACCACCAACAACTTCCATACACATTTTATCAGCAACATGAACTAAAAACTAAAAAGATAGAAGCAATAAAGTGAGGCAGAAAGCATACTAGGTCAACAGATGGGAGCCTTGGATTTTTGTTCTGTCTCTGCTTTAACTGCTGTGAGAATTTGAACACTTCATTTGACACTCAGTTTCTTTCGTGTATGTCACTTGCAAACTGGATTAGAGATTCTCTAAGATCAGACTGAGCGGAGTTGACTGTCTGAAGGAGGCAGGCAGCCAGGTCATGTTTGAGTCTTGTCTGAAATGTTTGGAGACTTGGGAGAGTAGGTAAGAGTAGGGATCAGGTATATTAGACTCAAGAATGGGTGGATGGTCTCAATTTCTATGATGGTTCCATTTCCCTTCATTACAGAGTCAATCCCCAGTGAACATCGGCTAATTTGAAAAGGTTTTCTTAATGCTCATTTCCATTTCGTTTAAACCATCCAGTGTATTGAAATGAATCAGTCAAATTACTGCACACATCATTCGGGGCCAAAGGCAGGATGAGTAGAGCTCCCTTGAGCACAATCTGAAGCAATCCCCCAGAGCCATCAGTTGTTGACAGTAGCAGTCAGTATATGCTGGCATGCAGTAATTAGAGATGGAGAGGCACAATTTCCACTAACATGTTCTATTATTAGTGTATTTCAGCAGCGGAGCTGCTAAGAGAGCAAAGACAATAGCTTGTCTACTTATAGTGAATTACTTGAGACAGCAGGACCTGGTTATTCTCTGCACTATGCCGGTGTTCACACAACATGCGCTGCACAAAACTGCTGTCACCAAGGTGACGGCCACCCCCACCCTGCTGCCATAGAGGGATAAACTGAATGAAGGCACTAAGGCAGCTGGAATTATCTCTTATCCACAGCTTTGACGAAGACTCCTGAAACCTCTCTAATTAAAACCATACCACCACACCTGTGTAACACTGTACAGAAAAGACATATGAGAATAAAAGAAAAGGAATAATTTCAAAATAATCACATGAATAAAACATAAAAAAAAGGAAAAAAAATACCATTTTGGAGCAACCAAAGTTAAGATTTAAGATTTGATTTAATTAATTCAATTTAAGGGTTTAACTATGGATTATCCTATTTGATCCTTGTAGAAGAATGAACAGATTGTCAGAGGGGTTTTAAGTAGCTCATGTAGGTTACAAAGAAAATAAAACCTTTTGTTTGATATGAAGCCCAAGGAACATTCTGCTACACCCTTCAGCTACTGAAGGTAGATGAGAGAAGGAGAAGAGAAAGCGAACAACACCCAAGAACAGAGTGCTGCTTCGTTTCTAGTGAATTCTATCTCATAGGCATAAACATCTAGAGGGGAATGAATTCCAGGGCCAGGACTGCCCACCTTGCCATTTGGGGGCATTACTACACAGCATCGAAAACAGAAACATCAGCAAATATAAAATATTTTTTCTTCATTATTAATAGAGCACTTAGGATAAAAATGAAAGTTGGGAGTGACTTGTTTGCATAGAATGGAGGAAAAAATTGGGAAAAATAATTTAATTCTTAAAGGTGTCTCTAGAAAATTCGTACATGACAAGGGCACATGCATAAAACATTGTGTTTGTGTCAAGTTCAATATGCGATGGTAATTGTGGACCATGATTTCTCTAGACATGTTACATTGATTTTATTGAAATTTTCTTTGGCTGTTTAAAATTTTGAATTTTAAATTTATTTTAGTCGCTACCAACATCTATAAAATTTTGACACCAAAAAAACAAGAAGCTGCTTATTGATTCACTGAGTCTCTGACCATCATCTTCGCTTATAATAATATCAGGCATGGCTCCAGTCACAACTTACGCCTGTCATTTTCTGTAATTAAAAGTACATTCTGCCTCCTAGCAGCTGCAGTTAGATTCACTGTGAAAAAAGAAAACATTTTGACACAGTTAATTATATGGCAGTTCTTCTTTGCTAGCAAATACCAGACCTCTTCAAATAATAAAAGTCCTTTTTTTTTCTTTTTGGTTATTTTTCTTTTACATAACGATATAAATAGCCATGAAAAACTTCATTTTAAACTTATAAGGAGTTTTGATCCTAACACTGCAGTCTAAAAAAACATTCAACTATCTGGTAACTTTTAATGAAGAGATATGATTATCAGATGTAAAAGATCTGGCCAAAATGTTCTCTCAGGGAGCAAGATTTCAAGCATTAAACCTCAGATGAGGAGAAGGATGAGAATAGGATTTTGTTTCATCTTTGCAATAGATTAGAAATCACAAATAAATTCCTACATCCCTTGTCCTGTGTACGAGGGCAATGCCATTTTTTCTGGAGAAGTCCCACCGGGCAATGTATGTCCATGCTGGGAAGTGTCTTCCTAATAGTGGGGACTAAAATTGCCCAGCAAGAACTGTGCTGCTCCTGAGGGAGACTGGCAGCTGGGTCCCCTGCCCAAGACTGTGAGGGAAACATGGAGATCAGCAGGCAAGGACAGTTACTGTTTATTACATGAAACCTAAAAGGACTTGGGATTGATGATGAGAAAGATCGTTTCTGGTCATGCCCTTCAGTTCTTTGTAGGAAAAAAAAGTGACAAAAGCAGTGAGAAAGGTGGAATAGATACTCAATCCCAACCTAAAAGAGGCCCATCTCCCACCACAGTGCCGAAGGGAGGCAGAGAGAAAGGCCTAAATGCGAGTCAGCGTTGCCTTCACTTCTGAGTTCATTTTAATCTGTGTCTCTCTCTTCGTTTCTTTCTCCCTTCATCCTCCCTATCTTAAACGTTTTTACGACTAAGAATTTCAAAATTAATAGAATTCAGAAGATAAGTACTGACTAAAGGCGGATGTATTGGGGCAAAATACACAGAGAAGTGAAACGGCTGTGCTTATAGCTACACGCAGAGAATTTGGGTCTTTAGAGGTCGTTTTATAAATTTCCAGTAAAATATACAATAATGTACTGAAGTGTACACGGTGGTTATGAGAATGGGCCTTGAAGTCCATCCTCTTTGCTTGGTTACTTCGTATCTCTGAGGTGTGTTTTTCTCCTTTGCAAAATGGAGGTCAATTTCCTGGTCTCATAGGACTGTTGTGTGTATCCAATAAGATAAAGTGTGCAGGTGCTTATTATAGCATATGGCAAGCCCTCTTTTAATGGCCCCTCATTATTATTACTCAGGAATAAATAGATGCACATTTTAAAATGGAAGAAAAATGAGCTTTCTTATTACCCCTACAGTCAAATAAATGCTTGTGAAATTCTTAGATGAGTAAAACTACTTAAACTTGAACAGTTTTTAGCTCTATGATGTATATGTGTGTAGGTATGGCGCTCTCTCTCTCTCTCTCTCTCTCTCTCTCTCTGTGTGTGTGTGTGTGTGTGTGTGTGTGTGTGTGTGGTGAAGGTGGCTTCTATGTCTAATGGTTGTTGTAATCTGTATATAAATGGGAGTATTGAATTGAAGCTGTCTACTTGGGGCATGTCTTAAGAAGGCAGGGTTCTTTGAAAAAGACAAAAATTTAGAAAAAATAGAAGGCAGCAGGAAAAGAGTAAAACCAAGTATGAGATGGACTGAAAGGTAGACATAAAAGACGCCACAGGCATGACTCCACAGGAGCTGAGCAGACCGTTGAGGACAGAACACTGTGGACATCATTCATTCACAGGGTCATCAGGAGTCAGAGTTAACTCAATGGCCTGTAACACATTAAGGTGCATATCTGAAAAAATGAGTCATTATATGTGGGAAAACACATATTAATAATGATGCCAGGAATCAGACCTTGCTGAAAGCAAACAATTTCTTCAACAATTAAATTCCTTAAAAAGTAGACAATACTTAATCCTAACAATGTATTTCCTGGGCGACTGATGGAATCTGCTGCCCAGGGAAACTATTAAGGTTATATGTGGATTCCTTGCTATGCGAAGCGAAGGTAACTAACCCTGTTTATGCAAGCTCTTCTTCTAAACTCATGCGTATCAGGGCTGAATCACATTTCCTTGCACCTTTGGGACGATCTGAGCAGGACATCTTCACACTGACAGAAAAACACCAACATTCCCTCTGGGTTTTCACTCTGAAAAATCCCATCCTCTACCCTCCAACCTTGGCCCTCACTTCTCTGTTAAACAGTGGCTTCTGTAGGGACCAGCTCTGAACAGTTCCTAACTTTCTCTAAAAATGGCACTGAGCTCATGGAGGGAGAACTGGTGTGGTGACGGTAGCCGGTCAAGTGGAAGGCGCCCTGAAACGTGCTCTCCCTGTTGTCAGATGCATTATCAGGGCTACGTGGTGGACTCAGACCCAATCAGGGTGCTCACTGGGCAGGAGCCAAGAGCTAAGACCATGGCATGCTTCCTCAAAGCACATCCACAGAGAGGGCCCGCCTCTGGCTTCCTCACCCCCGATAGAACAGAGATGTGGACACACTGTGTGCGTTTCATTCCCTTTGTGCAGATCATCCACAGTAATTTGCAAACGACATGTATCCCGTGAAGTCATTTACTTAGAAAAGTTTTGATGTGTATAAAGCTGAGGGAATATGAGTGTTTGCATGGAATGGAAAAAATACATTTTGTTAAATCTCCATGGGTTACAAGTTATAGAGGCTCAACTCAAACCAGCTTAAGAAAAAAAGGGATTTATTTTCTTTCATATTGGGGAAATCCAGTAAAGCACGACTAGATCCAGGTTCTTAAATGATATCATCTTAAAATGTTTTATTTTTTCTTCAATAGCCTTGACTTTCCCATATGTTGGCTTCAGTATTTGTTGTCAAGTTTTCTCTCTGGGGTGAAAAATTGTTTCCAAAGAGCTAAAAGTTTTGTAGTTTTTTAAATCTCCTGATCTCAGATGTCTCCATTTCCCTGTGCCCTTATAGTCCTTGAAATAGTATCCACTGAATATCTCTCCTTGCGTCATATGTCCATGTCTGGACCAACTTTTGTTGTCCAAAGGATTGGATACCCCGATTGCCCAGCCTGACGTGCATCCTTATAATGGAGGCAGGAGTCTCGCTGACAGCTCCACCACAATTACCTGGACTGGACAAGGCACAATTCTGATAAAAAAGAATATTAGGTACATATTCATGATGGCTTCCAGTATTTATTGGAGTATGTATATGTCACTTGTAAATTAAATAGGCTGAGCAGACGAGCCATTTTAAATGCGACAGAAAACAAAGGTACTGTCCCATTTCAAATGGGACATATGGTCGGTCTAGTCTCACTGGGCTAAATTCAAGGTGTCAATAGGCTGACCGTACGTATCGTCTGAAACAGGACAGTCCCACTGTTTTCTGCCGCATTTAAAATGGTATGTCTAGTCAGCTTAAAATTAAATGTTGGGCTTGAGAATTTTATGGGTTCAAAGTTGTTTGCTTGTATTTCCAGGGTGACTATACCCTGGGGACTACAGCACTTACATAAAACTATTTTGTCAAGGTATTGAATTCAGAAACTTGGAAAGTCTCAGTTTCTCCAAGTCCCTCCCGCAGTTTATTTGATGCAAGAAACCCATTGAAGCCAGTAGTTCAAGTTTCCATTTTGTGTATTTCCAAGTCAAGGTAATGAGATACAAAGGAAAAAGAAATCCAGAACTTTTCTCTAAAAGCTCATATGCCCAGGGATCCAGTTCTGAAGTTGTCAGAGGCAACAGAAGAATGCCAAGCCTTGTGGCTCAGCGGGCCAAGTTCTGTTCTCAGCACATGCCCGGAGCTTCCACCGAATCAATGGGGTTGTGTGTGCATGGGAGCTGAGGACAGAAGTCAGCTGTGTGTAAATAGCTCTGCAATGGTGAAAATCTCTTCTTGTGTGTCTGGTACAACAGAGGTGGTCTTTTGCAGTTAGCGGATGCTTCTTCCTCTAATAAAGTAACCAGGCAGTTTCAAGAAATGCTATACCAGAATGTTGGATGGCAATGATTTCATTTAAAAGATTTTAGTCAGGGAATATGGAGCAGTGTTTGCCCTAAATTTCTCTCATTTTCCACTAGCAAACTCAGCCAGGTTTAACAATTCTTTGCAAAACTGGCCTTCACTGTGCCCTTGGCTGAGCTAATGGATTGATATGCAGCTAACTGGGAGATGAAGTGGGAAGTGCTTATTAAGGAGTTACAAAGTTATGTAAAGCAATATGCTTACACTCACACTGGCTGTCAACGCAACAGAGTGGCATGGCTCAGCAGGTCTGCCAAAAGGGGACAGGGCTCTGGTCCCATCGTGCAGGACACACGGGTAGGTTCTGAGGCCTTGGTCACCTGCCATCCTTCCCCAGTCTGGAATTCAACACATTGATGTGAAGCTGAGCCATCTTCTAGCCTCAGATGAGGATTTCTTTCTGAGTAGTCTTCTACACTATTCTCTAGACACAGGAGATTGCTCCAAGATTTTTACATGAAATATTCTAATCAATGAAAGATAATTTTCTCATCTTCATCTTCAATCTATCCTAGTTCTAAGCTCGCAGCTCACATGTAACTGGCTTCTGGACACTGCAACTTGGATATCTCATTCATGCTTTGAATTCATCTAAATGTCAACTTTTATCTCACCTTGCCCCTGACCTAGAAAATTCCTACTATGGCCTTTTTATCTAATAATGCCATCTTTAACCTAATAAGTCAGTGAACTGGTAGTAAGCCACATCTACTCAGTCTAAACCTGGCTGATTTTACTACTGAATTTCTCCATTCTATCCTCTTATATTGGTCCCCTGCTCCTGCCATGGAGATAACTTCAAGGGCACGTTTTAATTGTCTTGACAAATGGCTTTGCATCTCATTTTTGCTTGGGGGAATACATCTTTTTGGAGGGGCATCTGTCTAAACTGTAGTTTCTTAATCAGTGAAATAGAGATGACATCCACTTCACAGGGCTGATTAATATGAATGAAATTAGATTATATATGTAAAGTGTTGTCATATTTCTGTCATTAGAAATTTTAAAACAATACACATGTGCTAACTACCTTAAATTCTAAGGGTCAGAAATCTGGGCTGTAGCTCACTAGGCTAAAATCAAGGAGTTGGCAGGGGTTCCTTTCTGGAGGCCCTCGGAGAGAATCTCTTTGCTCATTCAGGTTGTTGGCAGAATTCAGTTCTTCGCAGTTGCAGGACTGAAGTTTCTGTTTCCTTGCTGTCTGTCAGTTAAGGACTCAAATTCTAGGTGACTCTCAGATTCTAGAGTCCGCCTGCACGTCTTGGCTGGTGCCCCTATCCTTCATCTTCGAAGCCAGCAATGGCAGAGTCTTTCTGATTGCATCCTGATCTAGTCTTGTATCCCTTGTCCCAGTTTTAAGAACTCATGTGACCAGGTTGAGCCCAACTGGAAATTCCAGGATAATCGTGCTTTTGGAAGGTCTTCAATCTTAATAACATCTGTAAAGTCTCCTTTGTCATATAATGTAACATATTTATAGGTTCCAAGGTTAGAGTGTAGACATCTTTGGGGGACCATTATCTTATCAAAAGAACCTGACATATTTTAGGTGATCAATAAATAGTGCTTTCGAATGATAAAATAAATGTATGCTGATAACATCAACTATTTAGGTCTTTGGAGTATATGAGGTGATTTGATAGGGCCATAGATAAAAATAGATAATTTGATATACTTACCTGACTTATTTGCTATAACTTTTTAGAAGAACCCTAGATATTATGTTTTCTAGCTCTTTGTCCTTCATGGGGTCAGGAAAATGAATTGCTATCGAATAGACCAAATGAATCTTTCGATCATCTCTGATTTACCATAAATTATAAACGTTACTAGTACTAAAGCCATCAAAAGTCTGTTGCTCTGTCCTTGTTATGACTGCTTACATGTTCAAAGGACTAGAGGATGGTGAGATTGAGTATCAAGTTTGAGGAACTGAGAAAAGTTGAGAATGACCACAGCATAAAACGTGAGGAATGAAGAAGAAATAATACGAGAGAAGTAGTCAGAAACCAGATCAAGAAAGGAAGCTATGCCCAGAAAGGAGTGTGGATTTTAGCCAAAGAATCATGGAAAGCCATTTGTGTGTTTAAAATAGGTACATGAGATGACATCTTATGTAATTCCATTATCCCTTGACTACCTGAATTAGCTGGCAGTTCCCCCACCGTGTGCTGGAACTAATCAATTCTTTCTATTATATAGCCAGAAATTTCTCTTTCATTGATCATCTCATTTCTCTCTTCTCACACAACAAATAGAACATGCAGAATCCTTGGGAAAGATTGGCTGGGAGTCTTCTAGTCTATAAAATCATGCCGGAGGGAAGCATTAAACTTGTCTGGGATCAATATCAGATGGGATTGAGCAGAGGTTTTTCCCTCACGCTTCTTCTGTCTCTGATGAGCTGTGGACAACAGTCTATGGCTCCACATCTGAGAAAATGAGATGTATGTATCCATATATAAAAATGCTGCAGGTACGCTGTTATCATATCCAAATTGGGGATGCAATGGGAGATAGAACATAACACATACAATGGCACTTTAAAAACTTAAGAAAAGAGATTTGAAATAAAGTTTCTGGAGGCAAAGTTCTATGTGATGTGGTTTGTTCTTGATGGCAGTCCATTTATGACAGTCCGTCACCATTAAATGAAAGAGCAGGTAATTAGGTTTGGTATTCAAAACATGAGTTTGAGGATATGGGCAATTTATATGTTTGTCAGAGAATCCAGAGGCACTTAGGCCTGAAAGTCAAGAAAGGGAAATGAAAGCATAAATTTAGAAGCTAAAATCTAATATGTTAAAAGAAAGATGCCCAAGGCACCACAGAAATAGGGCCTATCACATTTGTGAAAGATTCTGACTCACACTTTATTCTTAAACACTAAGTGGCTGTGAGAATTCATAAAACTTATGAGAGGGGTTCAGAGGGGAGGAGAAGGGGAGGGAACTGGGGGGAAGATATTCAGGTCAGATTTGATTGCTAAGTTGGAAAGAGTCCTTTTCATGTCCTTGTCCCTCATGACTTCTCTAGTGCCTCCTCGCTCTCTACAAAGACAAAAGCAAGGCAGAGGGCCTTAAGAGCCCCTTCACAAGTAGGACCTTTTAAATATGTAGTTATTCTATAAAATAATTGACACAGGCAATTACATTTCTTGTAACAAGATGTAATCAAGTTGCACGCTAGATTCAGGAAGATATTATCTCCCCCACAGAACTGAAACCTGTGTAGTTCTTTTCTGATGTGTTAATGTACATATTCCAATGATTTACCTTGTATATGAGACAAAAGAGAGAAAGAAAGAGAAAGGACTCTCTCTATATAAAGTATAAATAATAAATTATAAACTGGGGAGTAGAGAGGTAAGAAGAGAAACCCTAAGAAGAGAGGATGATAGGAGGCTGATGGGTGTACACAGACGGAATCACTTAATGCCTCTGTGCCCTGAAACAGTTTAGCACCCAGTGGAAATCATATCCAATTTCAACCTTGGGAAATGAATTGGATAATGATGAACTGGCCTTTCATGCCACGAGCTGTGGACTTCTCCCTAAGCAAGAGCCCTGTAGCACAGCATGGCAGGATTTATCATGGAGGTATGTGCCGTGGAAGTGAGAGGTTGGTATGTGAGGCCATCTGGTGAGACGCAACTTGTCTATCTCCCAGATGGTTTGTGAAAAGGGAGAGACTTGATATTGAACTGAGATCAGCATATGAAAACAGCCATGAAATCACAAACTTAAAACCCATTTTTTCCATGCAGTATTTTGAAAATTTTATTAAGGAAATTTCATATAAATTTTACATGGCCTGAAATATCACATAGAAAAGCTTTAATTTATAATATGGAACTACTTCAATAATATACCATATTTGCTCTCAACTCTTTGAATAGGTGTTTTATTAATCTTAAGTTACTGAGTTAGGAGGAATATATTGATATCATTTTCATCTATTTACTTGCACATATTCAAGTTTTATAAGTCTTCTGTGGAAGAAGGTCTGATAGAATTTGGCTGCCCTGAATTATTCCTTTGCATAAGCATGCTCTAAAAAGCCAATGCCATGTTTGTAAAATACATTTTATTACTTGAAGGTCATCTGCTCTTTGAATTTAAATTTCCAAATAAATGTATTTTGAAACCATGTGGATTATGTTCACGACCAATTCTGAAAATAATATAATCAGCAAGTATTATACTCACAGTATGACATATTTCCCATGTCCCTGTAATTCTGGGATTTTAAAGGTAGGAATTTTGAAATTACACACATTTTTTCTTCTTATTTTCTATTTTTTAAAAGATATAAAACCTGGTTTTTATATTTACATCCTATTTCAGTTAGAACATGATAATGATTACATAAACTCAACTAAAAATTCTTCCTCAACTTAGGATGTGTTTGTAAAACCATAAGCTTATTTTTAAATGCAAATTATGGATTCATGTAAAATAGCTACTTATTTGGGACATTTAATGTAAAATACAAATACTTTTGAGATAAGTAGGGGTTTTAATAATTTGTATTATCACAATGACTGTGGACTTTTGAAATAAATACCTGGGGTAGAATATCAAACACAAATAAACTTTTGACCTTGTATCTATTTTCAGACTCAATTAAGATGTCAAACTTTATAATAGTTTATAAAACATTATGAATTTAATATCGGCTTATTTCTTTTTACTTAGGTTGCCTTCATTTTTTTTTATCTTCCTGTATACTCTCAAACATTAGATTATTTCACTGTCCACTAGTTTATTCAACTTCACCAGAAGTGAACAAGGTAAATTAGAGAGAAATCAAATTAGATAACTATTCTTTGTGACCGTTAACGTGATGTGGGGAGATCAGCGTCTGTCTGAATGGAAATCAGATATGCTTGAAGAATTAATGGGACAGGAGTTTCAGAAATTCACTGGCTGACAACCAACAAGCTCCCAGGGAGGCAAAAATAAAAAAGAAAAAGCAAAACCAAAGTATCACCTTGAGTCAGTGAGAAAGCCTTGGTTATCAAGTGGAAGGAAGCTTTGGTCTGCATCCGGGAAGGTGTCAAGGTTGGCAGGGGCAGTACCTGGTGAAGCAAGGAAGATGTCTAGCAAGGGAATATGGGGTCTGGAAGGGCAGAGGTGGCACCCGGAAGAATTGGAGTTCCATCACAAATGTCCCACTGGCCAGTCGGAGAAACACTTGAGTGGGCACTTTACAGGAAGAAGGCTAATGCCTCATGTGTATTGATGGGGCCAACTACTCTATAATTGGAGTTATTACTGTAAATATATACCCCTCTTACCCACAGATGACTGAAACCCAAGGAATCAGTGAATAATTAGCACAGTATTTGGCATACAATTGCTCAATAAATGCTCATTGAACAAATGAATGCATTATGGTTGAATATAATGAATGATGATTAGTGACCATAGACATAAATACTATATGAATAGAATGCTTGACAGAATTATATGCGTGAGGTGTGATAAAAAATATGGTGAACGTTTAAATAAAAAAGACACATTGCCATGAATTCCCACTTGCTTTGAACACACACATCCCATTGTTCTCGTCACTTTCTGAGACAGTTCTGGAAGTCCCCTTTGGTGAGTGTCTTTAGTTTTCCTGTCATGGCTGCCTCCATGTCCTGAATTGATTCATCATGTTTACCTTTCAGTGCCAGATCCTGTAAATAAGGTGGATGAGGACACACCGTAATGCTTTTATTTGACAGAAATTATGGTACCAGAAGCGATGTGTGACCTGAATTGATTTAGGACGTGGAGGCAGCCAGGACAGCACAACTGAAGACACTCACAAAAGAGGACTTCCAGCACGGCTTCAGACAGTGGTTAGAACGATGGGATGAGTGTGTTCAGAGTGAGTAGGAATGTTTTGAGGGGGACTGATGGCAATGTGTGTTTTCCTGTAACAATTTTTAAAAATGTAAGCATTCACCATATATTTTGATCACACCTTGGATGAAGTTAAGCAAACATCAACTTTTTTGGGGGGGTATGACTTGATCGGTAGATAAGAGGTGAAGCTGAGCTAAAAATATTTTGCTACTAGACATAAATATTTCATAAATATTATATATTAAATCATTCTAGTCACATAATCAATCCATGATGACAAGTTCCCCAAAGATAACTTGGGACAGCACACTTTAGTTTTCATTAAAAAGAGAGTGTACTGCAGTATTAATTATAGCCCTCCATGACACACTACACACGTGGATAGATATACATAAATGTGGAGTAAGAAAATATCTCTATCTTGGAGCAAATGAAAGAGAGGAATGTAATCATTTTAAACAAGATAATATCATGTATTTAAATTGTGCTTTGCAGTTTGCAGAGTGCTTTCACAGATTACCCCATTTAGACTACACAGATATCCTGTGAGGCAGAAGTGATTATGATTCTCCTTTTTACAGAGACACAAAGTGACTTGGTGATTGTGGGCAAGTAATCTTTCCTTTATGCTATCTTGTTTCATTGACACTTGGTTCCTTTTTTAAAAATCAGATGTTTAGTTTCTTCTAACCTGAAACATATACTACATTCTATTAAATATCTATTTAAAACTTAAAGAATATGCTCATTAAAAAAATTCTTCCCAGCCATCATTTTTCTTCAAAGTGATAGCAATCTGTAAAGGCGGTACACCTTTAATAACAGCACATTTTCTCAGGAGCCGTCTGTTCCTTCAAAATTATCATGAAACAGATTGAGAGCTAAAGATGAAACACAGTTGAAGCAAAGACTTCATTTCATTCAGATCAACTCTAGACAGATCAGACAGAAAAAAATAGCTGAGCAATTATTCTATTTTTTCAGTCATGATGGTATACTTCCTAGCTCAAGATTGAGACAATTTATGGCAGGGATGCTATGGCATGGTGTACTTGGCTAAAAACTTTCTTGGCAGCACGTGTCCTAAAGTGGTAATAGTCACATTCTGGGGCACTCCTTCTGTAGAAGCATCATCAGTTTTATAACTTTTATATACAGAGTTTAGGATCTCATGAACAAAGAGAAAAATTTGTAGAAAGGAAAAACAACATACCCTCAGGCAAATGAAGTAAGCTTCTTAAAATTGTGCTAACAGTTAATGTTCTTTCACATCTCTTTGCAGTTACTAGAACAAATTAAATAAAAAGGAAAACAAATAAAACACTTATCTTTAGGTATGCCTTCTTTTTGCAAAACTAATTTCACAGAACAGTTAAGATATGTAATAAGGGGTCCCTTGGGGATGTAATTTTTTATGCAACTTGACATACAAGTCATGAGTAATTAATTATGTCTTCTATTTACACTTTGTCAGATAAGAGTATTAAACAGAGAGCTGAGAGGAACACAGAACACTACCATTAATCTGTTTAATTTGCAAATCTAATGCAATCAAAAGGAAGACATTAGTGTTAAAATTGGTTTCGTCCAGGTGACATCATTCATGGAGAGAAAGGCACGTCTGAGGTGTGCATGTAGCACAAAGCCTGCAAGCCACAGAATCTCATGCAGCCTTCTAAAGCTAGGGAGAAAACCTTCCTGGATACTTACGTCACTGACTATAAAAGTTCTGGACGTACCAAACGTGACAGCACAGGTTCTCCATGTCAGCACACTGATACGTGACATTGAGCTCTGTGCAATTATCTAACAAGGAGCCAAAGTCCCAGATCCATTCAGCTGGAGAAGGTGCAAACCGGCACTTGTGACTTAGTGGGAATCCTCTGACAGTCAGCAGGCTTTGGTCTGGGACTACGTGACCGACAGACTGACAGATAGGAGAAACTACAAGAAAGATTTTAATGAGCAGGAACTAACTCAGGAGTAACGTGCACCCCATTTCTGTCCAAATGGCAGTCCCCACCAAGGACTTATCAACTGATGTACTTTCCTGTGTCTCAGAATGTTTCTAGAGGAAGAGGGAGAGGCAAAAGTTCCAAGTTGGTGAATGGGAAATAAAAGCCAGTCAGAGTTTTCTCACAAAACATAGGATGTATGTGCACAGGTCCATGTTCAAACAGACCAGAGCTTCATTCCTAACTCCTTCAGGACCTCTGAAATTTGGTTTCCCCACTATTGAAATGGTGATCATGATACACAGAAGCATACGAGAATGAAGAAGATCATGTGTGTAACGTTCTCGGGACAGTTCTCAATAAACAGCAGCCACTCAGTAAGTGGTAGTGATCGTCCGTATTGTCACCATCATCTCCAGTAAGGCAGTAAGATCTGGAAGAATTTATTTTCTAGTTTCTGCTTAAACATTAACTATTATTTTTCTTCTTTTTCATGCAAATATGGCACTATTGGTAGGACCTTGATTGCTCAGTTGGTAGGATATTTACATATCCTGTAACAGAAAGGATTAGATTGTCTATTTAGTTTTGGCTACCAAAATGTAATTTGAATTTGTAGTTTTAAACAAAGTATATAACTGTAGAAGAAATTCTACAAGTGTGGGCAAATATGAGACGAGAGGTGACTCCCGGCAAAATGGAATTATCTTCCGGAGGGCGGGCCCCTTGGAGTACAGGCCTCCCCCATTAAATGAGTGTTCTAGGAGTCCATCTGCATCAGTGTTGTGAGAGGCTGCTTTCAGCGTCAGTGAATTTTTTTTGGAGATTCTTTCAAGGTGTTTGCCCACTTCAGGATGGGTGATTCACACAAACAATGTGCAGTATCACAATGCACCTGCCCACACCACGCTGAGTGTTCAGCAGCTTTTGACCAAAAACGGTATGATCTTGCCCAGAGCAACTTTTTTTGTTTGTTTCCTTGGATGAGAAAATCCTCAAAGGGAAACATTTTGCTGACGTGGAAGAGGTGAAAAAAAAATAAAATGGCAGAAACACTAAAAGGCATTAAAATCGATAGTTCAAAAACTGTTTTGAGCAGTGGAAAAAGCATCTCAATAGATGTTATTGCATCAAAGGGAAAGTACTTTGAAGGCGACTGATGTTTAAACATATAAGAATAAATCCACAATTTTTTATAAATAAATTCTGGGGTTTTGGGGTCTCCCCTTGTATATACATGAATAATAATTACTGTAATAGGCATGGCAGTTTTGGTCACATGCAGGGGATATAAATTTGAAATGTGCTGACAGTTACAATTTGTCTCTGAAAAATTTCATTTATTTTTCATTTACACATATCTCTAAGAGTGCACACAGATTCATGCATAAACAATATGATCCAGGGGAGTTGAAACCTAGGGACTAATTTACTGACCTACCCAAGCAACAGAGGATTATTTTATCTAATTAAGACAGAGCACACTTACTTACAATTAAGCATTTGCATTTAACAGCAAATTCAGAATTATAAAAGCAATTAAGCTAAAACGAGGTGTGACCATTTTTTTCCTGCACACGACTGCTGAGCCGAAGCTCATTTTAATGCTTGCCTTTGTGGCACTGTGGAAGAGAAGGTTAGGAATAGAAGCTCGTGGCTGGGCAAAACCACCTCTCCACCTCATCTCCAACCATCTTCCTCCTCAGGGACCTGACTCCATCCTCTCTGTTTTACTCGAGCCTCTTAAACATGACTTACATTTTCTCATGTTCCTACTTCTGATCCTCTGTTTCAATAATCCAGAATGTTTTTCTTAATGTACTTCATTTATCTGAACTTTATCAGGCAAGATTGAGATTGAAATTTGCCTTCCTTCATGAAACAGGGCTCCTTCAAGCTCAAGTGCTCCCTCTTTTATCTGAAAGCAAGAGCACTTAGTTGAATATTGCTGTCTATCTCATTCACTTGCAAATCAATGTATTACTACTTCAGGCTTCTCCTACAGTATGAAGTTACACATTGCCCTTCAGCTTGTTACATGTTTATGTTATTTTCCCTTATATTACAGACTTCCTGCTGGGATAACTTTGTTTTATATTCTTAAAAATGATGAACACAGTGCCTTTTTTACATGTTCAAGTTTAATACATGTTTGATGACTGACTTGTTGAAATAAAGTTTTATTCACCTTGATATAGTTTTCTTTTACCTCCCCTGTTTAATCAAGCCTCTTAAGCTTGTCTTACATACTCCATTTCATTCTAATTTATTTACAGTGTTTCCAGATATATTACTTAGTAATTGTAGAAAGAATAAAAGAATGATGCTATTAGCAATACATTATTATTAATGACATTATCAATCAATAGAGTACTTTGTCCTTACTTTCCACAATGGTAAATTCCATGACTCCTTTTTAAGCTGATTCTCTAAAGAGTCACTGAAATGTTTTCTTTAACACTGATGTTATGGGAATTATGAATGGGAATGCCTTAACATTGCGTCATTTCCAGGACTCAGTAGAGGAATTGCATAAGAATATAGTTCAGTATGCAACCTTCCTCATAATGCATTTAAGTTTGCAGCTAACGGTATTTTATTGAGATTCTTGTATATTTTGTATATTTTCTTGAATTTTTCCACATTTGCTTAGCTATCCTTACTTTCCTTGCAAATGTAATTCTCTTCCAGAGACAGTCCTCTGAAGATAAAGGGTATACCTGCAGTTTAGTTAAAATTCTTAGCAGAGTGTCAGGCACAAAACCAAAACATAACAAAATAAGACACAGTAAATTTAATAAATGTTTAAACCATTTTTTGGGACAATTACAAATTAGTAGAAAGTTTCCAAGAAATGTATAGGAAGGAACCATGTACCCCTTCACCTTGCCTCCCGAAATGTTGACATGTTGCATGTCTAAACAGTATCCAAACAAGGAAATACCCAAAGTAGGAAATTATCATTGGTACGATCCATTGAACTTACTCAGATTTCAACATTTATATATGTGCACCTTTGAATGTGTGTATGTTAGCTCTACACAGGCTAACCAGATGTACCATTTGAAACAGGACAAAAACCAATGGAACTATCCCATTTCAAATGGTAGGTATGGTCAGCCTAGTCTCACTGGTTAGCCTAGTCTCAGTAGGCTGACCATACGTACCATTTGAAGCAGGATGGTACCATTGTTTCTGACCCATTTAAAACAGTATGTCTGGTCAGCTTAGCTCTATGTACTTTTATTACATGTATAGCTTCATATAACTAGTGTACCACCACAATCAAGATACACAACTGTTCTGTTATCACAAAACTCCCACGTGCTACCCCTTTATAGTCTGTACATCTCCTCAACTCCCCCACCCAATCTCTAATCTTTTGCAACCATGAATTTGTTCTTATCTCCATAATTTTATTTCAACGTTGTTCTGTAAATCACACAGTATGCAACCTTTTGTGATGGACTTTTTGCACTCAGCATGATTTTCCTGAGGTTCATTTAAGTTGGTTTGTATAACAATAGTTAATTCCGTTTCATTGCTAAGTAGCAAGTGGTATAGAAGTATCAGTTTGTTTAACCACTTTTGAAGGACATTTTTGTTGTTTTCAGTGTTTGGCTAATACATTCTGATATGATATGAAGCTGATATGAACATTCCTGCACAGGTTTTACTTTTTGATGAAGGTACTTATAATTCATCTTACATGGCTAATTCATCTTGTTTGGACAGAGGTTTTCAGATATGGGTGAGATGGGTAAGGAGCCAATGATACATATTGCATCAAATATGTATATTCAGGAAGGAGTAACCATCTGTCCTGGATGTTCCAGAACAGACCAATCTATGTCTGTTGTCTTGGCATAATGATCTCTTCACTCTCAGAAGTGCCTTAGTTCCTATGACAAATTATATAATCACTCTGATTCAGATTACTTAAAGATTCCAAGCAATGCTAATATGCCTGCTCAGCTATTATAAATTGAATTGAGTTTTGGTAGATGGCTGTTTTGTAATCTCTCTGAGTGTCTGTGAAGTGACTCTTAGGAGTTTGAGAAATGAGATTGTCTTGCAATGAAAGATAGTCTTGCTGAAATCTCTACTGTCCCTAAATGTGTTTTCTTGTGAGTCATTTTTCTGGTTGGGCATAGCTTCCAAGCTCATGTCTTAGCTCTACAACTGGAGAGGAACATACTTCCCCCACAACTGCCAGTATGAAAACAATTGGAAGATAGATTCTGATAGGTCTGGCTTAGATCACACAGAACTACAAGTATGGCTCAATGTCCTAAGTTGCAGAGGACTGAAAATGTTCAGGTCTTGAAAAATTATCTTAACACATTTAAGTGAAAACAGCATGTTAAAAATAATAGGACAGTTTGATACTGTTTTCTTTTTTTCCTTTTTACACACACACTTAGATACACAGATACAGAAAAGAATTTGCAATGATAAATCCATAGATGGTAGTTACTCCTTATTCTGTTGTATTTTATACATTTTCCACAGTGAACATGTAGTAGTTTTCTAGTTCTAAATACATGATTATAAAGACTTGTGTATGGTGATGCATGCCTGATTCAGACTTACTTGAAGATTTCAAATTAAGAACTGCAGAACCACAAGAGGCCACACAGTAAAAAATGCTAATTGAAGCCTTCAGCGTAGCAAAAAGAATTTCAATAAAAATTCTCATTTGGTTCTGAATTAGCCTTTAAAGAATAAAAAATAAAGAGGTATTTCATCAATCAGGTGAAAAAAGACTTTGAAGATAGAATTGTCTTTTGTTGGTTGCAAATACAATTGACTCTTGAACAACACTGGTTTGAACTACATGAGTCCACTAATATGCAGATTTTTAAGTGAAATACTATAAATTTTCTTCTCTCTAGGTTACTTTATTATAAGACTATAGTATATAATACACATAACACACAAATATGTGTTAATGAGCCATTTATGTTATCAGTAAGGCGGCCAGCCAGCTGAAGGCTGTTAAGCTGCTGTTAACAGTAGTTAAGTTTTGGTAGTGTTATAAGCTATACATAGATTTTTTTACTGTACAGGGGTTGGCACCCTAACCCTTGCGTTTTTCAAAGGTCAATTTTATGCAAAACATGAATTAAAGGAAGCAACCTGAGCACCTTTAAAGTGTGGTTGATTCTTAGCTGACTTAACAGTTTTAGCTAATTAAAAGCTAAGCTTCTAGAACAGTGGTTCTCAACCTGTGGATCACGACCCCTTTGAGGGTCGAACGACCCTTTCACAGGGGTCGCCTAAGACCATCGGAAAACACATATCAGATATTTACATGACGATTCATAACAGTAGCAACATGACAGTTATGAAGTAGCAACGAAAATAACTTTATGGGGGTCATCACAGCATGAGGAACTGTAGTAAAGGGTTGCGGCATTAGGAAGGTTGAGAACCACTGCTCTAGAATGAAGTCCATGATACTTAATTCTAACACCTTACCATCACTTTAGCACAGTTTTGACAACACCAGAATTTCCATACTACAAATCCCAAGTTTCTAATTATTTGGAGTGAGGCCTATAGTCATGTCTGAGAGATGAAATAAATGTATAATTTAGTTATGGGAAATTGTAGAGGAAATTCCTCATGATGATACAAATTAACTTGGTCAAATTGAATCACTATATTTATATATGAATAACTCTATTGCATGCATTTCATAATAACCTATTTTTTTCTATAATTGTTTAAGGGAGGATCAAAGAACTCACTGTTGAATAATACATTACAGACAATATACAATTCCCTTGGCCTTTTATTATTCACCTTATTAATCAACTTAACATTTAGAAACTTTAGAAGCCATTTTTCTTCCTAGATAAAATCTAGGAATTTTAAATATATACAAGTAATGAGGTACTTCTTATAGTAATGATGTTGGCACTTACTGTAAATATGAGGCTTATACTTCATGGTATTTGGCAAGAATACTCCCATTTTTATGATTACGTTCTAGTTTTCAACACAATAGCAGAGTAAATAGAAATCCCATAGCAATATTATTGGAATGTCTATTTTATGAACCACAAAGTTGACTTAAATAGGAAGTTCCTGGTTTATCTGAGAGAAAGGGTGATCTATGACAATTAGCTTAATTCTGATGCAACAACATAAAGATGGAAAGAGAATCATATAACTGTTCTTGGGGATTTCCAGAAATTTTGATTTGATATTAAAAAGAATTATTAAGCTTAAGAAAATTTATTAATCACAGATTATTAGTTATTTTTATATTCTCCAGATGCACTTCTCCTTATCATAAATTCATGGACAGAGAAACCTCCTTTTAGCAATATATGTGAATATGTAATTGGATCACAATTTTCCCCCTATTTTTGGCTCTAAAGTGTATGTTGATTTGTCAACAAACAAAATTGTGGCTATAGAAAAAAATTACAACTAATTCAAACTTCCACATTTTACCAACAGTAGCAGACTATGAATGTAGATTATTATAAAATAATGTAGTATTACACCTTTCAATTCTCTAAAGAAATATTGGATTATATAAGTAATAACATTTGTTTTAAGCATATGTTTTTATATATGTCATTTGAAAATGTTGATGATCCAAGTTTTTCGTGTATATATACATTTTACAACACTAATACAACACTAATTTTATCAGCCCATTTAACTATTATTTAGGTAATACAAGGGCGGGCTGATAAATTTTGCCTCCACTGTAATACTTTTTGTTTCATTAGACATATCTGGATATAACTGGTTCTGTGTAGTCACATGGTATCTCCCCTCCATCATCCTTGACCTTGCTTTCACACACAGATATGCACATTGAAATAGAAGAGTGTTTGGACAGCATGCTGTTATTAAATTCTTAACAGTAGTAAAAGTTCTTCCAATTTCTTTTGAAATTTTTTGAAAAAGAGGGCGAGGACTTCTTGAAGATCATTACAGGTGATGAAATTCGGGTCCATTGTTATGACTCTGAGGACAAAAGGCAGTCCATGGAATACTGCCATAAAGGACCACCTCAGTCAAAAAAATTTACAACTCAGGCCTCGGCTGGGAAGGTCATGTTGACTCTTTTTTCATCTGAACATTTGCATTTCGATGTGCACTGGGTGAAAAATGTAAGGATGTGACTACACAAAACTGGTTGTATATAGATACGTCTAAAATAACAAAAAATATTACAGTGGAGACAAAATTTATCTGCCCGCCCTCATAAAATATTTATTATCTGGCATTCACCATTTGTTTTCATATAAATTTGCCTGTAGGATACTATATAGAAAAAATATGATTTTTAAAAATTCATTTAAAAATTTTATGCAGTATTCATATGCAAAATCCATATATTAAAAAATAAAATGTCATTTTTCAGAAATAAAGGGAGTATGTTTTAAGTTTTGAAGAAAAATAATAATTGATTATCTGAGCTTCAATTATTCATATTATTTTCCAGAAAAATGTCTTTAGAGGTCTCGAGCCAATCTGGGTACATCAACATGCATTATGAGAGAAAAACAAGGAAAGAAATATTTTAAAAATTCTTTTCATGTTAATATTTTCAAATTGTAGAGCCAAGATAAAGCACACTTTTAGATAATGAAAGCTCAGAAAACAACTTTGTTTTAAAAGTTAAAATGAAGTATATGCACAGTCAATGAACAGATAGAGAATAAATGATCAGAAAAGCTGAGTGTTTACTTCGTTACAAATGAGAACTGATCATGCAGGAGAACCCATCCATTACATAATGGGCATACATTATTTGTCCTCAATGGTTTATTCTGACTTAGTAAAATAGCAAGGGGAAAAAATGTGTGAAGAACCTTATCACAGTGTCTAAGAGTGCATTTTCACTTGTGGTAATAAAAACCTCAGCTCCCTCCACAAGATCAACAAATACTATTTCCATATCATCTCCCCATTCTGATTGCGTGCCCTCCCCAATCCCTGCTCAGCATCATCTGTCTGATAGAGTCATCTCCTGGTTCATTTCACTGTGCATTGGCCCCATTCTTTGCACCTGCATGCTTGCATCTACTCTTCCTGTCTTGCATCTGTCCCCAACCTTCCGTTTGACTATTCTCACTCCATTTATTCATTCAACATTCATTCAACAAATATTCAACAAACTGAGCATCTGCCATAGGCCAGGCACTCTTCCAGCAGTGAACAAAATGGATAAAGTCTTTGCTGTCATGGAACTGACAAGTATTCCAATGTAAGAGCTAAGTAATAACAAATACCTAATATAATGCCATGTAATAAGTGATACAGTCTCTGAAGAAAATAAGCCTGGATAAAAGTGGTAAAATTTTAGAGTGATAGTTGTGATTTTAGATTGGTTATTCAGGAAAGATAATGTTGAGGAAATGCCCTTTGAGCATAAATTGGAATAAAGTAAAATCTGCATTTGCACTCTCAACCCCTTACAATGACTCATCATGGGACACCTCCCCCACCTCCCACCTTTGGTAGAATGAGATTGTCTTCTACCCAACTGGCTATTGCAGCCATGAAAGACAAGACAAAATAATAGGCAGAAAATGTGGGCTGGTATAAATAGCTTAACATGATTGGAGGCTGAGGACAGGACAATGAGATGACAACTTTTTCACATTTGATCTTAATAACCTGTCAGGTCTGTTGCCAAAAGTTATTCATAACATGTAAGAAAGCAGGAACTGCCACAGCACAGTGTCTACTAAAATGCAATGGGGACAGATGTGTGAAAGCCACAGAAATAGTTCATTTCAAGACGAAACCAAACTAAATGAGAAAACAGTTGTCCAAGCATAGAATAACCACCTCTCTGCTGATAATAATTTCACCATTTATGACCAATTGGCAGTGATATTACAGACAAGGTCTAACTACCAGCTTAAGTTTTGAACTAGATGATCTGCAAAAAGTATAGTTTTATGATTCAATGAAATATACTGAACAAAGTATATTATTTTCTTGCCATGTATTAAGATAATCATATTGGAAAAAATGTTAAAATAAATTTTCCATCTTTTTAGTAGTAGTCAAAAGTCAAAGAAGTGTTTTATTTATACAATTATCAAATCCAGAGTTAGCACATCCATAAAATAAACAAAACGTGTACACTTTTCTCTTCTAGGAGAGTTTTTTGAACAACAATCCTTGCTAAGAAAGTTGAGAGTGGTTGTTGCTCTTTTTCATGCAAATTCTTCTGATTCTGAGATTTAAATTATAATCGATCTTGCTGCTATATTTTCCTTATCATTAAGATTCTATCTCTCATTTAAAAAGAGAGATAATAAAAAAGTATCTAGTATACAATGATAGATATTTTTTCTTAGAGTGCATTCACTATTTTCATAAATCACTTTTAGAAAAAGGGTTCTACAGTCAAACTCGGGAAATGCTATCTATATGCTGTAGTTTTCTGTTGGAAGACATAAACATATTAACATACTAAGCATTCTGAGAAATCCTGGTACAAAAATTAGTAAGTGAATTAATGTTAGTTTGAACAAGGTTAAACAGATTATTGCCCAAATTCATGTCATCAGAGAAGTGTTTATTTTTAATACTATCTGCTGACGTCTGATGTTCCATGGAGCTCATTTTGGAAGATGTCGTTATTTACACATTTTTAATGTTCTACCTATTGATTTTGCTTTGGAAACTTTTACTGTCTTATTTCTTTCCTTCTCTTTTTATTTTTGCATGTAACAGTGAGTATTTACTGCATTCTAGGCACTGTTTAAAGTGCAATATGGTTATTATCTCACTTATTCTTGACAATAATGCTCTGAGATATCTGTAATAGATTGACAAAGGGGTCCCAGAGAGGTGAAATAACTTTCCCCACATCCCTCTGCTGGTACGTGGCATGGCTGACACCTGAGATTGAAGTCCGTTCTCTCTGACCTGATGTCTACGTTCTTAGCAAATAAGCAGCCCATTGTTTACTCTTCAACTCCTAGATGCATGCTACTCCTCCCAAGCTCCACAGAAACCAACAGTCTACCTGGTTCCCAAACCACAAATATCTTCCAGATCTTAGTTTATGGGACCACCCTGTTGAAATTTCCTAGACCCTTGATGGGTTTCTTTGATTCTGCTTTCTTGTTTATCTATGGCGATTCCTTCTTCATCTTTTTAGGTTTCTTATTAAATATTGGTGCTTCTCAAGGTCTTATCTCGACCCCCTGCCCTTGTCTCCTCACCTTCTGCTGGTACATTCCCAACCACATCTCCAGGTTGGCCCTCGCAATTCAAATTCAAGAGGTGCACCACTAAATTGATCATGTCCTATGTCAGCTGGGGTCTCAGCAGGCCACTCAGTGGAAATCCTAGAGGTTTAATCCAGGGGCTCTTAATAAGGGTGCAAAGCAGGAATAATGGTATTGAGCAGGGTTAGAAAAGTATCCCGGGACAAATAACTATGAGAAACTATTACCCTCAAGAGACAAGAGGATGAAGCTGTTCTTGGAATTGACCAAGACGTTTTTAAAGAGGGGCTCGGCTACAGGATTGGAAGAGGAAATGAAACCACTCCTTAACAGGGCAGCCGGCGTGGAGACTAGGGTCATATGAGCTCTGCTTTCTCCCTCCTGCCAGTGGTCTTCTGCCAGGACCTCCTATTAGTCAAACTCGCTATGGGCCAAAGGGTAATAAAGCCTGAAGAAGTGGTCTCTACAGGGACGCTTTTTTAACATTGTCAATCTTCCTTTAGTTCCTCCCATTACCCTAGTGTCAATGTTTATCACCTCTTGTGCCATTACAATCAGTTCTTAGCATGCTTCCAGGCCTGCTCCACCTTTGGGATAACATTTTTACAGCCAAAGCCTCTGTCAAAAATGCAAATTGAGCTTGATTAAGTCCTTCAATAATCCTCTTCATCTGGAGGATAAAGACCCTACTTTCTGGGATAGTATGTATGAGTCTCATTGGTCTGGCTTCTATCTATTCATTTTCTTTTGTATACATTTGTATTTTCCTAAACACTGCTATGCTTTTACAGCCTTGGGTCTTTGTTCATGCAGTGTTCTCTGCCTGTATGTCCATATTTTAAAACCCAACTCACATCTATGCTTGAGGACTCAGCTTAGGCATCACCTTATAAGAAATCATTTTCCTAACCATGCTATACGGTTAAGTGTTTCTTCCCTAACACCCCATATTTTCATCAATTAAAACACCACCAACAATGAACATGACCACATTTTAATGATATTTTCTTTTCCTATGTTTATTTTTCCACTATGTCATTTGTAGGGGTTCAATTGATTATATTTTTGTACCTACAATATCTAGTGTTATTCCTGACACACAATAGGAGCTCAATAAATGTTTGATTACTGAATGAAATTAGATAATAAATCATTATCCTGGAATCCAAGGACAGACTTAGTATTGAAGAAAAAAATGTAACATCTCAATATAGCTATTATGGCTTTGGGGAAAGACTGGTCAGCCAAGAAAGTTCATAGGATGCTCAAGAAAATTGTAAGAAAATGAGAGATTAATTAATAGTTGAAGCAAGGATCGAAAAGCAGGAATGTTAGAATTAATCAGTGTAGAAACCTGATTCAGAAAGTAAGGTATGAGGAGTTAGGAAGAAGACCTCAGATCGGACCAAATATACAAAGGGCACTGAAGATTCTTCCCAATGTTTAAACAGCTGCTTTGTGTATGCTAATCACAAACTCTTATGGGCGGAACCAAGAGGGAATCATAATGGAGACCACCAGTACACAGGCCTGTAGTTGGGCTCTGGATTGGCAAAGGCAGTGAGGGCACTTGATTTGGTTAATACATCAGAATGGAAGAACAGGATTAAGGTCGACTCATGATATTTTCTCACACATGAGTCATCAAAAAAGTAGGTGGGCAGAAAGAGAAAAAAGTAACAAAATTGTCAGTTATCTGAAAACACTACCATGAGATGATATCAAAAAAAGGAAACACATCATTTAAATCTCATGTACAATAGTATTAAAATACAAAATTCGCATTCTGGGTCCCTGTGTTGTACATTGTATCCCTAGTTTTACTTTCTAGTAAAAATACAAAAATAGCCAGTTTCATTTGGTTTTAATTTACCTTACAATAGAAACAGTTCTGTTAGAAAAATGACCTGTACAACATTTCTACTTAGGAAAAGTGAAAAACCAAATAAATAAAGAGCATTTGCTGAGGAAATATATTTACTTGCAATTAAATAGGAGACTACAAAATACATTTGTTTTAATCTAACTTACTTCATTTGACACTCTAATTTTCATTGTATTAATTTTCCTACAGAAATTTTCATGCATATTTATAATTTATCACACAAATCTTAACCTCCAAGTCCTACTTCCAATTCTGAATCTCTGTTTCTGGAATATTTTTCCAAATGTATATCATTTTTCTCTCTTCCACATCAATTTTCTAACAAAAGGCAAAGGAAAAACTTTTTTTTATCAAGAAATCTCTACAGCCTTGCTTCAAACATCCTGTGTTTAGTGATTTTAATGTATTTGGAATAGAAGTTGGCCTTTTAGGTAATGAGAATGCCTAAGGAAAGTAGACATGTCTCACTGAAGAATTAGATTCTGAATGAATGAGTTGAGGATGATTTTCTGACATAGGAGTAAGATATGGTTCTACTTACAGAAATAAATTTGAAGGTGACATGTTAAGAGTTAAAAAAATAAAGCAAAAATTAAGGATCAGCACTCTTGGACACCTGGGGCAAGCTTGCAAAAGGCCAATCTGACTAATTAGGAGCAATTAGTGGTCACAGATTACATGAGAAGTGTTTAAGAAAGTTATTCATATATTCTTCTGAATGGCTGATAGAAACAATATGGAAACTGCTGGAGCCAATAGCACCAGGAAAGAAGAGGACAAGAGCCTTGGGTTCTGTCTCCAGTTTCATCCCACCCCATGTGTTCTCTTGCTCATTCTACTTGTGCCATATTCACCTTGTTTTAGCTCCTCAAAACAATGGCACAAGTGCATAAAGCAGTCTCTCCGATCTTCACTTAGGCTGAAAGAGTTGATACCAATGGGTCTCTAAGGCTCCCACAGAAGAGTTCTTTAAGATATTGGGTTATGCCCCTAAATGAAACATTGCCATAGATACAATAACCAAGACAAAGGTGTAGAAAAGGTTTCATCTCTTAAGGGCAAAGTTCTGGCAAAAAAAACAAAATTAGAGGAATTTCTATTAAAGTAATGCAGAAATTTTTGTGAGTTCTGGCTGGTAGTGGTAACAGAAAAGGAATGATACAGAAGAGGAAGCAAGAATATTGCATATTTTGGTATCAGCTGAAGTTGTAGGTCACATATAGAGGTAAAGAAAGCTATTTCAACTCTGCTTTTAAATTAATGACAGTTAATAGCAGTTGAAGTAACACTAATGTATAAATGAGCAATTAGAAATATTACATTTTTGGGAAAAGTAACATCGGTATTATGATCTATGATTTTAATACAGTTTTAATATAAGAAACTAGTAATATTCAACTCATAATAATAATTTGCTGTTTTTCTTAAAGATTTGTTCACAAGTCAATATTATAATATTTAACACTTCTCAGTCAGAAACTATTTATATAGTGCCAAAAATTTGAATCCTGTTTATGAAGCTTGTCTTATAAGCCTAAGACCACATAGTAGGCACAGGGGATGACAGAAAATTCCAATAGACATTTCTTCATTTCCAAAATATTTACAATGTATTTGGATTAAATGAACACCCTGTGGTTTCCAGCACAGCTCATCATTGCATTGGGGCTTTGCTTCTGAAAATGCAATAGCATTGGAAGTATGTACCTAAAGGTATTAATTTAGGAAGAAAAAGAGAAACAAATATCTGTGGTCACTGCTGTTAAGTCTTCTATTTTGCTATACGGCTGCCCATCACAATGTTTTACAGGTATACCAACTACGTTCCATGCCATAGATCCTTTTCATGCCTTCAGGACTCAAGTTTGAGTTATATTTATAAGACTCAGGAGCCTATGTGTATGTACTTGTAGGTTTAATTACATTTATTTGAATATTTAGATATTAGAAATTGTGCTACTTGTACATTTAAAAATATAGTACCACTCATATATTGCTTTTAATTTCCATGTATATAGTTGTGCATTTTTTTATGAGCCAAAATGAGGCCAAGGTATAATGTGAACTTCCTATTCTTTCATACAACAATAATATTTCACACAACAAAGAACAGAAACAAATACATGTGTGCAATGGGAAGGATTATCACCAGTTCCCTGTGTAAGCCCAGAGAACCTTTCCCAACTTACTGGGAATGTCACTCACATGTAAAAGAGTTTCTGTAAAATGTTGGCAACAACATTTATCAAAGGAGTCAGTTGAAAGAGGAGCAAACTATTACTAGGTGGATGGTCTAGGCAGCTCAGAAAGACAAAAAGATTATGGTTCATCTGCCAACATTGTATAATATAGAAGGTGGATGAAGCCTCAACTTTCAACAAGGAAAATGAAACATCCTGTGTATGAGTTGTGTGTGTGTGTGTGTGAGAGAGAGAGAGAGAGAGAGAGAGAGAGAGAGAGAGAGAGAGAAAGGAGAGAGAGAGAGAGAGAGAGAAAGGAGAGAGAGAGAGAGAGAGGGGGAAGTGGGGGTAAGGGAGAAAAAGAAAAGAAGAGAGGTGTACAGGGAAGTGGTGAAAGGCAAACATGTGCCCATCACTGAGCCATGGATAAGAAATGATACACAAGGACATCCATGGCCAGGGATGGTGGAGCTACCTCAGTGAAACTGGTCATAGCCAATCACACGATTTAAAATTTCAGACTTTCCCACCACTGATAGCAAGCTACTGTTTCTGAGTTGTGAAAAAGATAAAACTATAAATCAAAGCTCATATTGGAGTTTCTCTAACTTTATGGTTTTGGGGGATTTTTATTCTTATATTGAGGATACTTCATATGGAGTAGTAAAAAATTTATTGATATAATGAAAACTATAAAGATTTCTGGAGAGGTAGGGGGATAGTTTGTTTCTAGCTTGGCACACATAGGCCTTTTTAGATTTTACCACTGAGATTCAATTGACAATTTGGTATATAATAATGGAATTTTTTTCATGTTCCCATCACCACCTGCATGTTAGGTCTATTTTGCTGACACTTATTCAGGAGATTGAATGCAAAAGTATTTTCAAGTTACAAAGAGACTATACTATGTATCTAATTTACCATATAATATACTGTTCCCAAAATGTAAATGCATCATTTTATGTGCCCAATGTGCCACTTTGAACATCTCTTGTCAACTGTAACAAATTAGGATTAAATGAAATCGCATATTTGAAATATTCAGAACACTGGTACATAGTGGGTATTCAGCATATATATTATATATATATTTTTCCTCCCTTTAGTATACTTTATATTCAAATGACATAAAACACTGCATTTATATAAAATAAAGAGTATTGATTTGCTTTACAAAATTATTTGTCTTATTACAATATTTATTTAAGTGACAAACTTTACCAATGCATTCACTATGTGCTGCAGTTTATCATAATTGACACTAATCTGTAAATGTGCAGGAGTACACACCTATTATGTGAACCAAGATGAACCTCTATTGCAGTCACTGAGAATACCATTATGCCATCACTGACTGTATTTTCTCATTCCAATATCAAGTTTTGATCTGAAATTTTGTCACCTTTTTCACATTTTATTTGTATCTCTCTATTCCCACTCTCAAAATCATTATTGAGCCATTTCTGAAATTCTCACTCATTAGGAAGAATTCAAATAAAAGCCACAGTTGTACCAAAGGTTGGATTTGAATCAGATGTCATACATGTAAGTCTGAGCTGTTACTTAATAAAATGTGTAGTAATTCCATTTGTCACTTTGGAATCATAGCAAGTGTTGGATGTACAAATAGTCATGACAGAATTTGACAATAGGAAAATTAATAGAAAACTTAATATGTCTAATACATTGTAGTGCGTACTAAAAAAGCAGCACCCCCCAGAGTGAAAATATACGACCAAGTTTTTTATTTATCAGAGTTTAAATAACATTACTATTTATAACTTAAGAAAAAATGAAAAAACATAGTAAATGTTTAATTTCATTTAATTTAGAATCTTCTTTAGGCACTCTGTTGCTGTGTCTCCCTGAAAGGGTTTTCTATTTTCCATTAAGATAAATAAAAATGTGAAATATATAAAACTGACACTATTCTCCATCTGTTGGTCCTGTGTCACAATCTCCTCGTCAAGCATTTATAATTCATGGTGCACGTAAGCAAGGAGTGACTGTTTGATCAGAAAACACTCGCTCCCGTAGACGTTCCATCTATTTCTGAGGAAGGCAGCACCGTGGTGCTGAAAGAATAGCTCCTGTCACCCGTGGACGGACTTGAGGTTGCCGAGAACGCAAGGGGACCAACGACAAAACTCAAGCACACCCACTGAAGACACAAGTGGTGGACAATTACCTCATAACTTCACACCACTTTCCGAGACAACATCTCTCTTGAGTTTCTTTAATCTTTTTTAATGTACCGTATAGGTGTCACCCTAGGATATATATTTTTTAAAATCGGCCCGTTTCCTTTTCGTTTTCCTCAAAGTAAAACCCTGAAGCAGAACATTCCGAAGAAGACACGAAAAAGTTAATTATACAGATTTTTTTTTTTTTTTGCCATTGAAATTTAGAGGTAGCATCCTCTATAAAGACAAGGAAGGAAAGTCTAGAGACTTTATTTTATAAAGGATATTCTCAGGTTGGAGATGAGGACTTGGGGAGGGACAGGCGTCCTCTCTAAGCTCAGGCGTACCCTCCTTTCTAAAAGAAAACCGTGCTCACGACCCCCCACCCCAGCAGCCGTCCCTCGGCGGCCAGGGAGCTCAGCCCTGCGTGGATAATTCCAGCAGAAGGCAAATTAAGACAAAGCAGGGGCACGCTCGGTTGGGGGAGGGCGGAAAGGTTAAGCAGCACTGGGGTGCAGAACGTAACGACCAGGAGGGAAAGTGACCTCATTTTGCCCAAGGAAGTATTATCCAACAAGCCCACCTCTGATGTGGATGCCGGCAGCGGTAAACGCACGAAGGGGGGAGGCTGCAAGGCGCAAACTTCCTGATTCTTTCACCCTAGCTCTTAAGCCCGCTGGGAATTCGCACACGCAAGAACAACAAAGCGTACGCCGGGCTGCACGGTCAGCGCCCGGCCAGCGCGCCCCGGGACGCGCGGTTCCCCCGCGGCGGAGCGAGGGCGCAGGAGCGCGGGTTCCGCAGGACCGCCGGGGCGGGGGTGGGGAGCTCCCTACCTTGAGCAGCACAAAGAGCCCGAGCAGAGGCAGGAGGCAGCGGCCGCCGCGCGTCCTCGTAGGCAAGTGCCCCATCGCGGCGCGGACTGGGACCCGGAGGGACCGTGGTGCGGGAGGCTGCCCCGGCGGCGACTCACAATGGCGAACTGGGGCTGCAGTCTCAGACCTTGGGCGCCGAGGCTCCTCCCGGCGGACGCGTGCTGCCTTTTCCTTGCGCCGTCTCCCTTTCGTATTTTGAACCTCAGGTCTTCCAGGAACGTGCCAGGCTCTACTGTTCTTTGAAGGCTAAGGATGGAGAGGGTGGGGATTGGAGGGGGCGAGGCTCTGCCGCCGCTGCAACCGCGGGGGCCGGAGCAGGCCCGGGGTACGCGTGGTGAGCGAGAGGCTGGGACCCTGCGCCCAGCCCGCCGGGGCCCTTCGGCAGCGGGGATAGCCTCTGGGCTGCGGACTCATAAAGTGACAGCAGGCTCCCAGCCCTCCCACCAGGGTCCGCCCGCCGCCTCCTATCGCTGGACAGCCCCTCTCCAGGCTCCGCCCCAACCCTTTCCACAGTCTCTGGGACTCAGGAGTTCTGTGGGGGTTCCCTGATTCCTCTTGAGCAACTCGGGGATCAGATCCCAGTCCCTCTCAATCTTCCTACCTCCGCTCTCAGTTGCGGTTATAAAGGATTAGTAACACCTGGAAGGGAGTGGTGGTTGTGACTGTAGTGATGCAGTGCGTGGTGTGTGTGTGTGTGTGTGTGTGTGTGTGAGAGAGAGAGAGAGAGAGAGAGAGAAAGAGAGAGAGAGAGAGAATAACCCTCCCCTCTTCCATTTTCTCCATTCCACACTCACCAAGTAGGAAATAGAACAAGTATATACTGTTTCCATTCGAAATCAGAAGTTCTTGTAAATTTCAAGGACTATCCTTTGATACCGAAGGGTTAGGTCACCTGAAGTGGAATACGAGGGGGAGGGGAACCACACTACATTACACATATTGATAAACAAGTATACTTTAAAAAGTCTTTGTTAAAGAAACTGCTGAACTATTCCAGGGTGGTTAAGTCCTTCTACATTCCCACCAGCAATGCATGTGCGTAGGGGAGGATAACAGGAGGATGTGCAGTAATGTTAAGAATCTTTGTGGTAATGAAACACGTCTCTAAATTGATTGTGTTAGTAGTTAAAAAATCTACCAAGAGGGTAAAATTGCACGGAGGGGCGCACCCGCGCGCACGAGTCCTTGTGCAATTAAAACAGGTGAAATCTGAATTAGGTCTGCGAATTGTACCAATGTCCATTCCCTGGTTCTGATACTGTACTAACGAGAGGGAGGGTACATGAAAGCTTTCTGTACTGGTTTTATAAATCGACATATAATTGACATAACATCATATTTGTTTCTCCAATGATCCAACATAATGACTTCACATTCGTATATATGGTGAAATAGTCACCACAGTAAGTCTAGTTAACATCCATCACCACACATAAATTTTTTTCTTGCGATAAGAACTTTTAAGATTGACTCACTTAGCAACTTTCAAATATACAATACAGTATTATTAATTATAGTCACCGTCCTGTACATTCCATTCTGGTGACATTTATTTTACACCTGGAAGTTGGTACCTTTTGTCCACCTTATTCACTTTATAACGAGTATGAATTATTCATAAATTATTAATTTGTGACTTTTTAGAAGCTCAGCCAACTAATTCCAAACTATCTATCCCCAAACTATTTATGTCCCTTTGGTTGTTATGTGTAATTTTTAAAAGATATCTGTCAAAGTAAACCTATGTAATCCTTGCTAACAGATGTCACCCCAATAAGTCTAACAATAAAAATGAATTTAAAAAAATAAATAAATGATGGGGTACAATGTCAAATATAATCCATTCTTTAACCTTATTGCGGCGACGTTCTGCCGTATCCGAATGAACATTTCCCTCCGCTGCGGCGTTCGTGCTTACCCCACTTCCCGCCGTTTCCTGGGCAGTTTGCGGGTGGGAAAGAGCAGCCTCATGGCTGTGCGTGCAGCATTGCGCCCTCGCAGGGTGCCAAAAAGGGAAAAGGTGTTTGCACACAAAATCAAGCTATGTATTAGTGTGCTCTGTGTCCTGGAAATCTAGCAATATGTGTTGTTCCTTGTTTTGAGAATGATTACTCAAAAGTAAAATATAAAAAATCTTTTTTTTTTCTTTTTGGTATGTGGGTAGCTCCCTGACTGGGAATCGAACCCAGGCCACAGTGCTGACAGCACCAGCGCGGAAGCCTTAAGCCACTACACCACCAGGGAACTCCAATATAAAAAATCTTAACAGTGTTCCAGAAAAGAAGTTTAAGGAAAGCAGATGGACATTTTTGCATATTTTTGTGTTTTTCAAGAATGAATAACAATAGGAAAATTTAATACTTTAATGTAATCATCCATTTTAATAAAATGTGTCACCTGAACTGTACTTACTTAAAAATATAAGTACTGTAATTATTGTAAAATTATTATTTAGAGTAAAACAAAGATGTTTTGTATGCCATATTGTATAACACTTTGTAATAATTTGTTGTCATCAATGCTATTAGATTCAATTTATCTATATTTAAATCTAAATGATGCCACCTAGTGTGTTTTGAGTATTTTTTGTTAAAAATTCAACATAATGGTAAATTTATTATCAAATATCAAAAATTTAAAATAAAAATGATGTCATTTATATACAAAGCAGCTCAAATATTATTATTAAATGCATAAAATGGTCAACATACCAACTTTATTTTTGGTGACTTTTTGACACATTTTGAAAAAGAAAACCTTGAAGTCAATTAACGCAGGGAATGTGTTAATATTGTATAAATTATCCTTGCTGTACCTTGCTAGTAAAGAAACTTACCACTTGTCTTTGAGACAGGCCTGGGCACTAGGAGACAGGCAAGGTGACTTAGGCAACAACTCTGTCTTAGTCACACGGTTAGGGGGTAGTGGCCTGTAAAAGGACTCATACCTGTGTTTGCTCGTCCTTTTGTTAGATGAGCAGTAACCAAACGCTAATCCCTTGGTTCATATGTATATCTGTGTCTGAGAAAGGTTTAGATTGAGTATATTTACATGAGTATATATGCGTATTGATTCTTCATCTAAAATAATGGTCTGAATTTATGTGAGAATACTGCCTTTGGTGTCTTCTTTTAGAAGCTCCTTTTGATGTCACCTCTTTCCCATGTATATGTTCACTTCAGTGCATGTATGCCCAGTCTCGGTTGGCTTGGACCTTCTCCTTCCTTTAGGAAAATAGTATCTGCTTCTCTCTCCCTCAGGGTCACACTCATGGGCTATCTGAAAATTTTATCCAGAGACTGCACGTATAGGAGCTTTGCTTTGGTATATTTTTCTTCTATTTTGAAGCTCCTGAAAGTAACATTCTATTCCCACCCACACCCAAAAGTGGCACTAAAGTCATCTAATGTCTACAACTTGTATGTTTAGACCAGTGGCAAAATCATACATACAAGTTGCCAATAATTCCTCTTTTAAATAGAGTTTGATTTTAAAGTGTATGGTGCCCATGTTGTGGAGTACAGATGTATGTAAAGATATTCATGTTTTTGTGTTATATACATGTGTTATAGGATTAACTCGTATGTAGGGCGTTAGAAAACAATTCTACTGATCATACATTCATCTTGTAAATTCAAAAAGAACTTTCACAGTGATGCATATTTTTATATAATGATATTTTGTTATGCTGTCTTTCTATATTTTCTCCATCACTTATATCAAAATTTGCTTAGCTATTTGTGCCCTTGTACATATATACATATGGACTACTTTTGGGGAACAATAATAATAAACAGTAAGCAATAAAGCATTCCTCAGTAAAGTATTAGTAATTAGCATTATTAATATTGCATTAAGAAACACCATGATTAGATGGCCAAAGACTGAAGGTATTATTTTATAATCACAGAAAATTTTCTCTCCAGACTAAAGTATTTTACATAGCAGTTGCTGGATAAAATAGTTGTATTTGTTTTTATTGCACTTAAACAATAGCAGTCCTGTGAATCTTCCTAGGGGAGACTCCCAGAAGAATGTGAATGTTGTATTATCAATAGTATAGGGTTTTCAATCCATAGAGTGCAGTGTGTATTTCTTTGAACTATTGATTGGTTTTCCAATGCAATAATTCCAAAGTATGATAAATCTTATTATGCTATTTTCAAGATTCCAAACCAACAAAAATGGCCATGTACAACATACTTGTATAATGCATATAGTAATGTGTGCTTCACCAATCACTTCAAAAATGTTTCTTCTGATTTCATTATCCCAATAATAATGTTAGAAAGAGGCTGAGACCATTATCACCAACTATTTCCCCCATAATGCTTATTCTCCTGGAGAAAAGATAAATGCAGATAAAACAGGATCTTTTACATGCCCTAAGACAGGTGTTTAAAAATGAATTCTCACAAACTGCAATAAAGTTCTCTATTGCCTTTGGAAATAATAATAGGATTTTTAATGATAAAGAGACTGGAATATCTTTTTTAAATCTGCAGGAGGCTTTGGTTTTGCTAGGAAAAGAATTCTTTTCTAAAATGTACTTATGCCTATGTAGTTCATTCACACCTGTCTCTTCTTATGGAAAGAGAAGCAATAGCAGCCACGGAGCAGATCTAATCCCTGTGAGAGGTTTAATGAGGAGTCAAATGGAACTCTTGCAGTGCCCTTGCCAATGAAGTTCAATTCTGTACCCCAGGGACCAACTCTAATGCAGTTCAGTGTGTTTAGTCCTGGCTTCCACTACTGAAATCGCCTATAAGGCTGTCAGCAGTTTCGGTATTAGAGAGTTTTATTTATGGGGGTTGCTCAATGACAAATAGTTTACTTTATATGGAATGAAGAAAAAACCCAAGCCATTGATCTCCAGACTATATTCCACTTAAAACACACAGGGACAACCATGTGGTTTGTTAGTCATAGCTCACATATTACAATTATTATTACATAGGAATTTAGATTGGACGTAATATGTTCTTACAATCCAATGACCAGGCAGCATTCTGATTTTCAATTTATTTGAGCATTTGTTTTAGTTTTTCTCTTGATGAATGTTGGGTTCTCACTTAAAAGACATGTTGACAATTCATAAATTTTGTCTTTCCGAAGTGGGAATGATTGACAGACAGCCCTTAGGTGAATAGCATGTTTTAACTGCCAAGACATACTATTAATATTTTGCCACACTTGAAAAACAGTGAACTTCACTACAGCAGGTCATCTTTGCTTTTGGAGGCTCTTTTCCCATTGCTTCTTTTTTCTTCCTTAATAATTTCTATTAAGGGACCTATATTTTTTAACTTGACTCTTACATAGTTTTATGAAAAATCAACTAAGAATATTATATTACAGGGCATGGTTTTATGACACAAAATCATTTGCTCAAAGAAATAAAAAAATCCTGAGCAGATACTTGTCACTGAACCAAAATCAGGAAAGCAGACTGATTTAGATATGCATACTATTCCCTCTCTCGGTTACATACTAGGTTTACTGTGTGTTGATTTCCATCAATGTGTACAATATTCCAGACATTAAATAACCTTAAATTATGCAATTTTATCTCATATTTTGTTTATATGTGATGCATTGGCTAATGGACTTCCTGTATTTTTTCTCTGAGCCATTCCAGACATTATCATCCCCTCACCTAGCTTTTCTTCGTAACTAGGTTTCTTGACTGATTATAATTTAAAACATTCACATTATGCATGGAAAAGATTCACTGTAGCCTCGCCAAAAAAAAGCATGATTGGAAGTTATATATAATTTATTAGTAAAGCAGGACATGTTATTTGCTAAGTAGAAGTGGAGACTGCTTATCCGTCCTTCCCTTCCTCTTTTATTTCCCTTCAAATTGAAGATATGATGCAACATTTTCTGTGCACTATGTGTTACACATAATGTCTACAAATATGCCATTTAAAAAGTGGTTCCAAATGTATAATTACGGAAAAATTGGTCATGGTGATTTCACGTGCTATGTAGAAATGAAGACATTGAGTACCTATTTTGAAAAGGCACTACCTTAACTGCTATGGGATTTATGAATAGGCACCCTAACTTTGCCTTGACAATTTTACTTCCAATCAATCATGCTAAATCAACTTTCATGTTAAAAACTACAGAGTTAATAATATTCTCCATTCTGTGAGAGAAGGAGTAAAGATGTCTGCAACCTGAAGAAGGGTAGGAGATGCCACTGATAGATTGCTGTCATGACCTGTCTTAGCACAACTGTCTAGCAGAAAAAATTTGAAGAAAGCACAAGTAATCTGGAGGAAATTCTGGTGACCAAGGAGCGAACATCCTCCTCATTAAGGAACTTGAAGAAAACACATAACTGAGAAGCTGTACGTTTCTAGATATCTTGTATAGTGTGCATGTCTATCAGAGGATCAATTTGGGAGAGGAAGTTAAATGTAGAGATTTCATCTGTTTTGTTCAAGAATAGGACGATGCAGAGAAATTACAAGGGTAAGCATTTAATAACATATGTGTACAGGATGATTTGAATGAAATCCAATGAGAGGTCAATATATACTAAGCCTACGCTCATTCTCTGTTAACTCCCCGTTTTATACTATAATGGTCATTGTCAGCCTTTTCTACTCAGCTCCAAACTCCAAGCCTCCACCCTGCAGACCCCTTCAGTGCTTTGGCTTCACCTCTTACCTTACAGAGGAACTAGTGACAACTTTTTTATTTTCCCCGACAGTAAACATAATCCCACTCACATCTGTCCCCATCTTTCTTGTTGAAGACAGGGAGCTCTCTCTCAATAACCATCTAACAGCAATTCTACCACCTATTTTCTACAGCCCATTCCTTCTAGCTTCCCCTGCCCTTGGCTGCTGTCTTACACCCTTCATCACTGCCCCTTTGCACTAATATTTTCCAACATGCAATATATACTCTGTCTCCATTCCTTTTCATTTCCTACTTGCTCTTTAAAACACTCTGGTCTGGCTTCTACTCCCATCATCTCACCAGCGTTGCGCTCACTAAAGTCACTCGGAATCTCTTGGGAGCGTACGCTATGTTGTCTACGCCCTCCCTCCTGACTCTCATCTCTGACTTTCCATAACCCTACATATCAGTGGTGTTTCTTCCATCTCTTTGGCTACTCTTTTGAAATTTCTCTAGCTGAATCATTTTCCCTTCCTTGCCAATTTAATGTTGCAATTTCAATGCTTAATCTGAAACACTCCTTATTTTCCTCTGTAGTCTTACCTTGGCCAAGGTAATCTATGGTCATGTCTTCAATCCCTACCAATGTGGATGACCCACAGGGTTGTATCAGCAGACTTCACAGAACACCTTTTTGGCCCATGCAGACCCATATAACGAATGGCACACTTGGCTCTTTGTTTGAATGTTTCAAATAGCTCAAACTTTAAAGGACTGAAACTGAACTCATATTTGCCCCAGAATTTCCTATCTTCATAAATGATACCAACACTAAATGATTTCCACAAACCAGAAACCAGGGCGTCATCCTCGATTCCCCCCCTCCCCCGCCCCAATCGCACCATATCCAATTTGATTCAATGTCCTGTCAATTTTACTTCTGAAAAATTTCTTACATCATCTCACTTCTCTCTATCCCAACCACCTCCATCCCAGTTCAAATTACCACTATTTTTTGCTTGAACTATTGCAATACCTTCCTAGTGGCAAGTCTATCTGTAGCCTCTGCAGTTCCCTCTATTTCACCTTGAAGCACCACAGAAAAATATTTCCGTCTGCAGCCAGTTGAAACCAGTTTTGGAAAATCAAATCTGATCACTGACTCTCTTACCTAAATCTTACCAATGGCCTCCAAGTACTTCTAGGACAGCGGTAAAATCCTCATATGGCCAATAAGGTCCTTAATCCTTTATCTGCATCTCAAGTCTCCTGTCACACCCTCATCCCCTTTCCTCTCGGAATTTCTCAAGCTCACGCATGCCATGTTTCGTCCTGACACAGAGACACATGCTATTCTCTTTGTCTGGAAAGCTCCTCTCCTTTCTTTAATCTGATCTCTGTTCAAACTTCATTTCCTCACCCTAATCCCCTAGCTTAAGATTTCATAGACTGTCTAGTACTTTTATTTTTGATATTTTACTTCTATCACTATTTGCTTAAATGAATGTCTCCCTCATTGGATTGTAAATTCTCCAAGCACAAAAATTATGTCAAGTGTTTGCTTGGCATTTTCTCCAGAGCACTTAAACAAGTCCCAGGAATAAAATAAGTACTCAGAAAGTATTGGTTGAATGAATAAAGTAGTATAATTATCACTGAAATATGAGATATTTATATTAATGTTTTGGTTTGATTATTCAAGATGGAAAATTAAACCCTACTTTAAGTACACGTCCACATTTTTTAGAAAAGAAAAAACAATGAGCATCAAGATACCAATATCTCCACATGAATTATCCTGGGAAATTTGTGCAGCACCTATGATTGGTGAGTGATCAGGAAGGAGAGAAACACAGAAGAGCAAATAATTTTTACTGAGTGATAATTTTACTCAAAATTAAGCTAATCCTTCTTCAACTTTTGAATGGCTAAACGAACTATGCTATCCACATCCAATAGAACACTACTCAGGAATAAAAATAAATGATCTACTGACATATGCAACAACATGAATGAGTCTCAAATACATTATGCTAAATGAAAAGAAGTCAGTCTCAAAGCAACCCACGGTATGATGTCGTTTATGTGTCACTTTAGAAGTGGCACAACTATAGGGGAAAAAAACAGATAAACAAGTGTCAAGGATTGAAAGGGATGGAAGGGATTGACTAAAGGAGACGCAGAATAACTTGGGGTGACGGAAATGCTCTAGATCTTGATTTTCTGGTGATCACATGACTTACGAGTATGCATTTGTCAAAACTTATCAATCTTCACCCAGAAAAGAAAACTGATACTGTATTTTTTTTTAATTTTAAAAGAGCAAAAAGGAAAAAAAAAAAAAAGAGAAAAAGAAAAATCCAGGCAAGAATTAAGTATGGTAAAAAAATTCAGTCTCATGAAAAATTAGACACTATTACTTTATGTTTATACGTGAGTATTGGCACTCTAGAAGTGTTTCAAAGAGCTTAAAAAATAACAGTATTTTATTTTTTAATTCTGTTTAGTGACTATGTGATTGGCTTTTCCATATTATTTTATAATAAAACCTCAGAATGAAATTGTTTAACTCTCTTCTCTTTTGTATTCTTTTAGCTGAGAGATTTACATAAACTATTCATTAAGTCACTCACCAAGCATGTATTAACTCTTGCTATGCTGAGAAGAGCTAAGATAAGACACAACTTTTGACTGCTGGGAGCTTGCAGCCTAGTAGGATCAATGGTACACTAAAAGAACTACAAACAAGATATAAGCAGAAGCAAAGACAGAGACAAATAGTAAAAGCATTCAGGGAAGGGAGAGAGGATTTACAGGTGCAGAAATCCTGGAAGCTGGAAAGCCCAGGTTATGTTTTAAAATAAGAGTGCAGTTAGATGAGTTGGGATAATAAGACTGTTGTGCAGAAAGGGCTTTGTTCAATAGCTACGCCTGTTTCTTCTTCCTAGGAGCACACAACGATGCTCTGTCTCCCAGGTTCTCTTGCAGTTAAGTGTTGAGATAAGTCTGAGTCATGGCCCGTGAAATGTGGCAGAAGGGATGCATATTTCCAGGCCTGGTCCATAAAATCTCCGTGTGCAATCCTCCCTCTCTTTTTCTCATCCCGAAGAGAGAAGACCCTAAGGACGGAGAGAAGTGAAAAACACAAGACGAAGAAAGCCTTGATTCCTGCTCATCTGTGAGAAAAAGAGAGCACCAGCCAACTCACTTGAGAGCCTGATCTGAAAATTGCAAAGGTACATTTAGACCAGGAGATCACCATCAGAGGCCAAGGTAAGGGCACTAACTGGATCTACTGAACTTTGGAACAGAGGAGTGACAGGATCAGAACTGGATCCTTTAGAAAAACTGGTCTGAGTGCACTTTTCAGTAAGGTAGATTGGGAAAAAAAACAAAACCAAAGCATTCAAATTCTAGTCGTTAGGTCCCCCGAGAGGGAAGGAAGCCCAAGTAGGGCAAACAAAGAAGTTTGTTTGAACTGCTGGGTACAAACGAACTGAGGCCTAGAAAGACGTCAGCCCAGAGGGAAGGGAGTGTGGATCATTTAAGGGTCAGGGCAGTCGAGGGGGTAGGTCTCAATCTTGGAACGGCCAGGTCAGGAGTTTGGTCCTAGAGGGAGGCATTCTGTTCTGCTAGTCTGCGGTCAGCCCATTCCTGGAACCTGGTGGTACTGTTTGCGTCTGTTGGCTTTCTCACCCATTGTGTCCATTGAACCATGTCTGCAAAACAACTTAGTGAAAGGAGTTTTAGTAAAAGAAAAATAGAGTCCTTAATTGTTCTCCTAACACTGGTAAAAATAAAATTAAAAGAATAGCCATATTGGGAAAGGAATCGAATGAATTCAAAAGAAAGATAGTATCTGTAGGTGAGGGGCTCCTCTGAGCCCTTAATGACTTAATAATTCCCAAGAGCCATGCTGTGGACAGCACTCTGGTCGCGTGCTGGCACAGAGAGAAACTTCAGATCCCACCTCACACCTCTACAATCGACTTTCTCTGTTGAACTTTCAAGTTGTCTTATATTTTGTCACTCATTTTGTTCATCGGCTTGATTATCCCTCCACAGCTGTTTCACTTCTACACACTTAGTTCATGTCTCCTGGACCTCCATGTCCTGCAGTCACAATCCAATCCCATCTCTCAGCTCCCAAAAGCCAGCCAAGTCCTTCCCTCAGAGTCATCCAGAGAGAAATAAAGCTGCTGGAAACATTCACGTGAAGGTCTTTGTGTGAACGCTTTTAACCCAACTGGATAAATATCTGTAAGTATGACTGCTGGATCATAGGGTAAGAGTATGTTTGCCTTTACGAGAAACTCCCAAACTGTCTTTCAAGGCGGCTAGACCATTGCACATTTCCACCTGCAAAAAATGAGAGTTCTGTTGCCCCACATCCTCACCAGCATTTAGTGTTGCTGGTGTTTTGGATTTTGTCCATTCTGTTAGGTATGTGGTGGTGTCACATTGTCATTTTAATTTGACATTCTTTAATGAGATAAGATGTTGAGCATCTTTTCTTATGCATAATTGCCATCTGCATATATATCTTCTTTGGCCTATTTTTAAGCTGAGTTGTTTGCTTTCTTATTGCTGAGTTTTAAGAATTTGTTGTGTATTTTGGAAACAACCCCTTTACAAAATATGTGTTTTGTAATTATTTTCTTCTGGTCTGTGGATTGTGTCTTCATTACCTTCATGGTGTGTTTTATAGAGCAGAATTTTTTAATGTTAATGGAGTTCAACTTACAAAATTTTTTATTTCATGGAATGTGCTTTTGGTGTTATATCTAAAAACTCATCACCAAAAGGTCTTCTGGATTTTATTCATTTAGTATGTTATTATCAATTACCATAACGATCCTTTTTGATGCTTTAACTGTTGCCAATTAGATTATATAAGGCTCTTTAATACTGCATCAGAATCATTATTAAAGGATCACATTGATCTTTGAGCATGTTCTTAAGTACTGGTACTATGTGAACAATTTAAAAATCTGTCCTTTTGACCAAAAACATTTCAATTAAAATGGACCTTAAAGTATAATTCATTAAATTATTTGACAAACATCTATGATGCACTTACTATGTGTCAGGCTCTGTCCCGGTGCTCAGAATCTAGAGGAGCATTGCAACAGAAGGAATAGAACCTAGAAAGCAGCAATGTCCCTGACATGTTTAAGAAAGGCCAGTGTGGTCAGATGGAAGGTATATGGGGACATCGGTAGTAGACAAGCATGGGAGATATTGGGGGGAGATTGTGTAGGACTGTGGAGATCATTGTAAGGACTTTGGCTTTCAACTTGAGATATAGGTAACCAGTTTAGAGGCTTGAGCCGTGGAGGGATGTTATCTAACTTAGATGTTCACTTGGCCTCTGTATTGGGAACTACTCTTGGAAGTCAGGTTGGGAGACCAGTTAGAAAGCTACTGGCTAACACAGGTAAGAAGTAATGTGTAGTGGAGGTGCTGAGAAATACGAGTCTAGGAAGGAAAACAAGAATTGCTCATGAATTACATGAAAACTCGATAGAATGACTAACACAGAGGAATCAAAGTAACACTCAGGTTTTTGGCCTCGACAGAAAGGATGGCATTGCCAGTGTCTGGAAGAAGAAAAATGGAGCTGGTGGAGGTTTTAAGGGATGATTAGGAGCTCATTTTTGGACATGTTAATTTTGAATTTTATTGGACACCTAAGTAGAGATGTTGAATAGTAATTAGACAAATCACTCTGGAAGTGAGATTACTCCAGTCTGGACTGAACACATTTAGGCACCTTCAGTGTATAAAATGGTATTTAAAATGGAAACTGTGTGAAATCACCAAGGGAGAGCGTAGGTATAGAAGGGAAGAAATCTAAGGACTGGTCATTAGTCTGAGTTTCTCTTCTGGCAGCAATAGGCTCTCTAGAAACAGAGAAAATCTTCTTTTGAAGACAAATTGTCCACTTGTATGTAAGTTTGTGGAGAGCATCTCTTTAATATCTCTATGTGATAATATAATCAGTTAGATATCATAACCTAACTTAATGGAGCAATCTGAATATGTGCTTGTACATATAGATATGTACCAAAATAAAATTTTTTATATTTATATATGTTTATTAAATGTTTTTAAACAGTGTTTTCAACCTTAATTGGTTTAGTATTTATTTTATCACTAGTTAATTCTTAATTAGACAAAATCTCTCCCTCATTCATTTATTCTTTTTTTCAATAGGTATTTATTAAGTGTCTATGTATCAGGTATTTCTTGCTAGGTCCTATAGTTATAAACATTGTTTATTTTATTATTTTTCTATTCGGTATATTTTGAAAAACACTCAATTGCATTTCTTAGCAGAAAGCAAGTGTGAAAATTATTTTTAGAGAGTTGAAAATAGATGTGCAAAAATCTACTTTTATAATCACAGCAATATTAGCAAAATTTCATGTTCAAAAACTTTGTTATGGAAATTGTTTTTTAAAAAATCTCAATACTAGAACATCCAAAGATTTTATTTTATTTTATTTTATTTTGGTGGTGGTGGTGGGGTGGTGGTGGTTCCCTGACTGGGAATTGAATCCAGCCTGCAGTGTTGAGAGCACCAAAGCCTAGCCACTACACCACCAGGGAACCGCGCCCCCCTGCCCCCCGCAAAGATTTTAGAAAATCAAATGAGTTACTTTGAGTTTAGGAAACCAATTATATATTGGAGTCATGGGGTCTTTTTGCAATAACCTTGAATGGCTAAAGATGTCCTGGGAATCTCACCGCTTTACTCCTGAAGCTAACTAATTCTTGCAGGTCTCCACTGATCCATACCAACTGCTACTGGGCGCTCAATCCTAAACTAAATACATTGGTCTATCTTGATATTAAGAATATTTGTTGTTTTCATTTGCTTAAATATAAAATACCAGTGTTATTTACAGTCATTTCTGAGATGAAAACTGCAAAATGAGGTAAATGTTGGAAAAACAAGCGGTTTAAACTCTTTGGTAATTAAAAAATACTCCTTATAATGTATGTATTGGATAAGTATTACATATTTCATTAGTTGAAATTGTATTATTCAGTGTTTCTAAGGGTGTAAAAAAACTCATAAACTGTTGGTTATAGTGTACATTTGGGGATCATTCTGGAGGAATTAATCAAAACATAAAATATTCATACTCTTTGCCTCAGTTACTTTACATATATGAATCTATCCTAAAGATCCTCTGCATGGACACAAAACAGAAGAGAAGAAATGGTCTCAGCAGGGTTGCTTGTAATAGTAGATCATAGGAAGTGAAGGGGAGTGAGTCTGTCACCCAAAGTATGCCTCTTTGGGATAGTGACTATTTTAACTTTGTTCCTTTTAAGAAACAAAAGACTCAGAAAGAAACTTTGACTCTCCTTCTTTATATGCCTAAAAAAATTTTTAGATAGAAGACTTTCTCCAAGAAGGAAGATATTGTCACAGACAACTATAATTTAATAAAAACTAGTATCTGATAAGACAGACACTTAGCAAGGCCCATCTATTCCGAGTTCTCCCTCTGTATCGTGTTGTTAAAGGTGGCCCTGTGAACATTGATTTATCAGACATTTGCTTTCCCATCTGCATGTGAATTGCCTTGCTGCCCTTTGAAGTCCCCAACTATCATCCTTTTTGTCTCCTTAGCTCCAGAATGGCATATACACCTCACCTGCCCAATGCATTCTTGGGTCTCATATTTTTATGGGACCCCCACATGTATCTCCCCAATAAGTTTTGGACATTTTCTCCTGTCAATCTGTCTCATGTTAATTTGAAGAATGTAGAAAGATGGGAGGGGAAGTTATTTTTTGACACCCCGCAGAAACAACCCAGGTGAAAAGCAACCCAAGTTCCATCCCAGGGAACTGAGCAAATACTTAATAGAGTATCACTTACTACTACAGTAATTTGTTGAAAAGCATGATGTATTCTTTTTTTTAAATTCATTTTTATTGTTAGACTTATTGGGGTGACATCTATTAGCAAGGATTACATGATGTATTCTTAAATGTACCAAAATGTAAAGATTTCCAACATATTCTTAAGGAAAAGAACAATATAGATGATGTAATCCTATTCATGCACGAACCTATGCGTGTATGTAATGGATAGGAAAACCTGCCAGGAGTATTGATTTTTAAAGCAGAAAGTATAATCCACAGAATGGATATACAAGTAAGTTTTCACATTTATTCTGTATACTTTTATAATGCTGAAAGATTTACATTGAGATGTTTGATGAGCCCATTAACTTCATAGTATATAAAAATTTACACAAAATATTAATATGCAAAAAGCCACCAATTAAAAAAAGATTTGTAATATTACAGATTAATTTTAAAATGAATGGATGAATTATTTACAAAGATATGGAAATATTAGGGATATAAGTGGGAACACAATGAATGTATTTGTAATAGATATTAACATTTAGTCATATATTACTTTATCAGAAGAAGTATCTGTAGAAAATGCCCCTCAAGTTAGCTCCACATTACTAAGAACAATGCCATGACATTAGTTGGCCAATTTCACTTCAGAAACTATGACAAAATACAAGTATAACAATGACTGTGAATTTTTGAGTTGTGAATAAGCTATTGTCTGTTGGTGTTTTGAAAAAATACATGGTTGCAAAATCTTACATTGGAGTAATGATAGCTTAGAAAAATGTTATTCTGCTTAATGGCATTTAATTATAAGTCAGTTCTTCGGAATAAATTTCTTTTCATTGAATATTATTAATTATGTTAGCATTAGCCATTTGTACTGTGTAGTATTCTTCAATAAGCCAGAAAGATCCTTCAGTGAGTTTAACTTTCCCTCAGGATCATGAATTTCATTAGAAACTAAGCAATGAAAAATACAGCTGAGAGAAGTTAGTGACATCTATATCAAAATAATGAAGTCAGGAAGATGTCTCCATTAACCTATCATGGTTAACAGAGATAAGGATGATAGGAAAATAAGATTTCATATATTTTAGGTGGAATATTTCTAAATAATTAACAAAAGATTGCAGAAAATTTATGCTGAGGAGTGAAAGCATGTATGTAGTTTAGAAACAAGTGTAATATAGCCAAGTTTTCTTTAAGAGTAAATAAATATTTAAAAATCCTTCTACATTGTTCTAGTCAGTGAAATGCACTCAGTTTTATTTGTGGGTGATTGTATCATACCCCAGTACTCAGTAATATTGTGGGTCCTGGAAACTTGAATCCAAACAATTCTATTGCTGGTCCTCTAGAAGTAACTGAAATCAAGTTCTCAAGTCACCTTACCAATAGAACTAAGTAGAATGACTGTCCCAGGCCTTTTATTTGGTGACAGCCTGGCAGTGCGTGTTTGTGAGGAAGAAATGACATTACCACAATCCTGTCAGCTGACACTAAGCAACTTCCAAGCCCAGAGGTAGATCCAAGTTCTCAAAGCTTGTATAATTTGGGGGACCTTTTTAAAGAAAAGAATAAAAAAACTGCAAATACAAAGTTAAGTGTGAAAGTAAATATTTATTTAGAACAAGAAAAAGAAATCACAACAAATTACAAAAATTTAAGTTAATAATTGCCACAAATGCCTTGACTATGCCCAATTATCATTTAAAAAACCCCAGAAAGCATTCATCAGGTCTATACAGAACAGAGCACCTTCAATATATTCAATGAAACATCTCCTACCATGTGTGATTATATGTGGCATATAGTTACTATAATCTATTCTGTCAATACATGGCAAATGGTTGCTTATTACAAGAAAAGGCCAAGTGGAACTCAGCCTTAGGGTATTTCGTAATTACATTATGTAATAGCAATCATTACAACTTGAATTAATGTTAATGCTAATTTTAGATCTTTAGCCATTATTTTCTTAAAAATATTTCTGCCTGCTACTCTTTTCAAGTTACTTTTATGGCTACCATATAATGAACATGAAATAAAATAATTCCTGATCTAATGCTGCTAGGAAGCCAGATAATGAGAATACACAGGCATAACATGGAACTACACAAATGAAGTGGGTCAACTTTTATTTAGCTTGATCTTCAATGAGGAGGTAATCTTTTCCACCAAAGGGATTCAATCCCATTTCTTCCTGCTCCACCTAAGCATTATAGAAAACTCTCACCCTTCAGAGAATAGAGAATATGTCGGAAATAATACACATAATTTAAAAAAAAAAAAACACCCAAGACAGTTAACATTTGGATCTTCTGAGGAAAAGAAACCAACCCTAGAGAACGAAGTACTGAATGTGCCCCACAAGGTGGGAGAGCTCCAATGTGATCAATCTGCCACCAGGCAGCAAGCTCAAAGTGTGGTTGATGGTGCATGGGAGGGATTCGGCCTTGATCTTATGTGGTTGGCGGGTTGGGCACTCAGCACTGATGTAGTAGCCAGTAGCCAGTAGCCAATCTTAGGGAAGGGACAGCTTGCTTATTGAAACTATCCATGACCTCCATTCCTGATGAATTTGTAGGAACAGTTCCATATATTGTTTTTTGATTGATTGAAGACATACGATGGCTATCCAGAAAGTATCCAGCCATGTAATATGAAAAATAAAGGCATTTATGGCTGCATATTCTCCAGACAGCCCTCATATACCATATTGCACTACACAGCTTCTCAACAACTAAGGAGTCGTCTGTCAGCTGGTGCCATAATGAGTCTTCAACGCACAATTCTAGTGCTTTGTTTTTCTGGGTGCTAGGGTACATGAAATGCCAGTGAATTGTAGGAATAGCCCATCGCTGCATTTCCTAGGCAATAAAGGTATCCTGTTTGGATGTGATGTAGGATAGGATAACAGAACCATGAATAAGACTTTTTTTAAGTCTACAAGTGGTGAGTGGGCAGAAGCCCTGCTGACAGAAAAGCCATTTCCATATCCAGAATAGCTGCATATTGGAGCCAAGGACTGTGCTCAATTTCTCTGATAAAGATACCACCTTCTAAGCACAGCTATGATTAGCCTCATGTCCTTATGAAGTGCAATAATTCCCTGTCATTCTCTCAGAACTGGTCTTCTGCATCAGCCAGACAGGAAGTTACACTGTCAGAATTACACCCCTGCTCCCTCCTGAAGCTATGTTGGAACAAAAGAGGCTCCCAGGACTCTTATCTCCTGGGCATTTATGACAGTTTGGGGAGCATTGTGGGCTAACGCCAACCCTGTGTGAGCATTGACCATTGCTCTTTCTAATCCTTTCAGGTAGTTCTTTTCTAGAAGTGAATAGTTTCCTCATACGAACACCTCGTAATGTTCTGCTGATCACTTGAGGATATGTCCTGTGCAGATCTCTGAGATTTCCTGGCTTTGCAGCTCTCCTTTCTCTGCTGCTCTGTCTGCAAACTCCAGCCACTTTGGTTGGATACCCAGACTCTCAGTTTGTTTTTTCAACTCAAGGAGTTCGCATGACTCCATCTAACTTTCCTGCCTTGAGCTGCCAGGAAACTCTCTTAAGGCAGCAAGCAAACTGAGATAGTCACGGCTTACCTTATTTCCCGTTTGTCATGAATCACTGTTCCTTATACCTGAATTCCAGTGTTATGAAAACCATTGTTTTATTTATTCCTTCTATTGTAAAAAAATCATTTCAAGCTGGAGAGTAAATCTGGTTACTATTACTTATTCTTTGGCTGAAGTGAAAGTTTCTAAATTCAGTTCATTTTGAAAATTGATTTGAATGGCTGTCACATCTGAAAAAGATACTTTCAAATATATAGATACAAATGAATGAAGTACATTGTTGTCCATGTTTATTATATTATGATATTGATTATTCCATTCTACCCATCAATTACACAAAAGTATTTTGTTAAAATGCAACTACTGTATTTCTATCTTCCCATATGCTAACTCATTGTTCTTCAAAATCAACAGAAAAATGGTACATTTTTATATTTTAAAAAATTATTTGGAATCCATCAAGTCCATTTATTTGGAAATATTTGGAGCTGTTTAAATAAATCTTTGGTTATATTTTTAAGTGTTCAGACATGAGAGTTTTCAGAGATGACACATCATTTTCAGCAACAAAATCACACAGTGATGAAAACATTAGCAGGTAGCAATTCCCAAAATGTGCTCTGCATGAGGAATTCTTTTTAAAAGCAGGTAGGTTCTCACTCTTTGTTAAAAATCTCACCTTTACCTTGAAGGAACAGATTAAATCTGGTTATTTTGGGAAACCTACCTTATGGTTAGCATATTACTGACAGTTGCTTGCTCTTACAGAAAAGATCAACAAACAGTTTCATGGGGTTTGAAACATTAGTGGGAAAAAAATAGTAAAGATTTGTCTGTATTGTCTGGATACTTAGATTCTAAATGTCTTACTAATAGTAATGATTCCACATTATCATTAGCTAACAGTTCGTGCAGAAAGCTTACCTAATATGAGATTCCAATAGCCTGGATAATTCTGAATTATTTTGGCTCCTCTGATGTCATATCTGATTACATCCTCCTTGTTTCTACCTCTTTATGTACTTGTTAAAGACCTCAAACTAGGAACAGAAGTATCTGCCAATTTTTAATGTTTACTACGAATGATTGGTATTACATTTAGGGCATGTTCTTTTCTCCAGGATGGCATGAAGCCACTACTGTCACCTCCTCTGCACTTAGGACTTCTACATCCCCCCAGAATGCCCCAGTTATGCATGTGACCCATGCCTGTCTTATATACAGAGTGAATTAGGGCACCTGTATCTATCTACATGGGACATGTTAGTAAAGTTTAATTTCCTATTTTTAAAATTTAAAATACATAAGTAAAAGTTCTGATATTTTAATCCACATCCCACAACACAGAGAGGACTAGGTTGGCTTTTGGGTCTGGCGTTTACTTGGCTAAATTAGAGAACTATAAGAAAGGAGAGAATTAGATTCCCAATGCCATAGCTATTGAGTGAGAGAAGCAAAAACAGAGCACTCAAGCCCCTACTGCAACAATTAAGAGCCTGAAAGGAAAAAAATCCACCCAGGGCCAAAACCTTAAGACTGAAGGCATTCCTGGAAATAACAAATAATGCAATCGTACTGAAAGTGTTAAGCTTTTGTAACTCTGGGAAAATAAAAACGAATCCCTTGTAAAAGACAACTCCTGGCCACTCCAAGATGAAAAATCAGGATATGACCAAGATAATGAACCTTTGTTAAGCAGGAAAGCCCACCGCCAAAGATATTAATTGATATATTGACAGAGCTCCAGTTTGGCTGTCAGCAGACATCATTTTAATGAGTCATGCAATGATAGATAAAAACAAGTAATATATTTTTTAAATAGATTTTTATTTTAGAAAGAGTTTGAAGATTTTAAACTTGTCCTATCAGGTTTGACATGTATGATTTTGGTAATCTTTCCAAGTGTAAAAATCTTGCTTTTCAAGGTAGAGTGAACCTCCGGCTTCTCTCCCCTCAGCACTAGGTTGTTTCAGAAGGAATGTGTGAAGAATGAATGGTGGAGAAAGACTATTTTGCTGGTGATGAGACGCAAAATTCTGACCCTCAACATATTTTGTTGACAATTGGCTCATCACCTTCCACAATTGAAATACTCTGTGTTTCTCAAAGGAGACACTAAAAAATACCCCAAAGTCAATGAGGTCAAGATGGAAGCAATTGAGAGGGAGAGTCGTCATCGCAGGTCCCTGTTATCTGTATGCCTTTGGTCACCCACATCTGTGACAAAGTGGTCCATAGTACATGTCTCTCTTTGAAGATTGCTCCTTGCCATCATGCCCTATCTGTGAGGATCATGACTCCAAGCATGTATTGGCATAGCACTGCCAGAGCTCAGGGAGAAAGGGTGTATGGTCTCAAGAGTCTGCACTGTGCTGCCCAGTAACTTGAGCAGATGGCCACTGATCCTTCTTCCTCTGAGAAAAGCATCTGAGCTTCATGATGTCAAATAATCATCCTAGCAATAGGAGTTTCAAGTTTGTAGAAGCTCTCCTTTTCTTGCAAGTAAGCCTCAATATAATCATTAAGTGAGGAATTTAAAGAACAGAATAAATGAACAAATGAAACAGATTCCTGAATACAAAGAACAAACTGATGGTGACCAGAGGGGCAGGGGGTTCAGGAGCTGGGTGGAAAAGGTGAGGGGATTAAGAAATACAAATTGTCAGTTACAAAATAGTCATGGGGATGTAAAGTACAGCATACAGAATATAGTCAATAATGTTACAACAACTACAAGGTGTAGTAAAAAAAATACAGTGACAATGAAAGCTGCTGCCAAGTGCCATCAATAGAAAGGCAGGGGTCTTCGATACAGGAAGCAGCTCATCGAACCTTAGTGACAGTGTAAGACAAGATTCAACTAGTTCAGGCAGTCAGTCGGTTGTGAGCTACGATTGAGAGGTGTGTCTTAAAGTGTACTGTAATCATGGATCAGGAACAACACATTAACATAAATTTTTGTCAAATAAAAACATTATGGTGTGTCCTCAATCCACCTCATTCACCAGAGCTGGCACTGTGTGATGTCTGGCTCTTCCCCAAAGTCAAAATGACCAAGAAAGGTAAATGTTTTGAATGGATTCGGGATATTGAGGCAGCCACAACGGCTCAACTAAAGACACTCATGAAAGAGGACTTCCAGACCTGCTTCAGAAAGTGGCAACAACGACGGGATGTGTGTTCGAAGCCAGAGGGAATATTTAGAAAGGAATTAATGGCCATGTGTCTTTTGTAATAAATGTTTTTAATTTAAACATTCACTCTATTTTTTTATCACACCTCATATGTATAGTATCAGATGGGTCCAAGACTAATCGTGGGATCACTGCATAAATTATATAAATGTCTAACCACTATGCTGTACACTTAAACCTAATATAAAATAATATTGAATGCCAACCATAACTAGAAAATAATTTTTAAAACAAAATTTGGATGTGAAAAAAAGGAAAGAAAAAAAAATCAAATAAGATGTTTCTGTGTGACAGAAACATGTCAGATAATCCCAGAAAAATCCGAACATTAAAGATAGGCTCTAGATACCAAAAGATTTTTGAATTAATTCTGCTTATTAAAAATTGATACTTTTGTCCTCTTTTTACTCGATGTCATGAGAATCTCCCTTAGGAATATTGGCAAAATCAGAGGCTAAAGGGAAATAAGGAAACATTTATTGAATTTTAAGAAATCAACAGGAATTTATTCTACCTCCAATATGAGCACAGTTCTGCAGTAATACAATAAAACAATAAAAACAATAAAAACAAAGTTTACAAATCACACAAAAACATCCTTTTCATTTTATGTTTTAAAGATGTGGCTCTTGTGCGTATGACACATAGTGGTTGATGGAATGATGTTAAGACGAATACATATATTTTACTGTGTGTTAAAATTTTAATTAGCACTTCAAGCTCATGGTTTCAGAAATATTTGTGAAGGGCAAAGTGAGTTTTCTTTTTTTAAAAAATGGGATTACTCTGAAAACTATTTAAAGACAACTGTTAAGTAAATAGTTGTATAAATAATGTACAGATATGAAGAAATAATGAGGGTGGTATGAAGAGCTGAGGTTGAGAAACATTGTATTATGCTACTTACAGCGCCGTGTGTCTAACTTACGGTCTGTGTTGACAAAGGTCTCACGTGCTGTTTTAGGCTGGGTTCCCAGGAAGCAGAGCCTGAGGCAGGACTTTTTGCACAGGTGACTTACTGATGGATGCTTTCAGGACAAATTGATAAGGGAACGAGGGACACAGGACACAGCGGGAGAAGAAGTGAGGCCAAATTATGGTTTTAGGAGAATATTAACTTCCGACGGATACCACAAGGAATTTAAATGTGTAGATACAACAGAAAAGTTGCCCTGCCCAGAGGCAAGAAGCTTGAGCTGTTGTAATCCCACCTCAGTCTGTCATTGGCCATAGGCCACTTGGGGGAGGTGGAGGGGGAGGGCACAGCATGATTTCCCAGGCATCTCTTGGCAAGATGGCATTCCTCTGGAGAAGGAAGCAACCAGTCCCAGAAACTTAAAGACAGTCACCCTGGCTTGGTAAAGGGGATTCGGAAGGGACACCAAGAGGGTCTGCTACATAATCTTACTCAGGAGAAAAAAAGTATTCAAGATAATAATAAATACTCATGTTCATTGACATAGCCAACTGGTCGATGACAATCCAGGCAGCTCTTAAAGCCATCTGACAATAATGACAACACATCATTTGTGGGAATTACTGGCAGAAGAGGAAGCTCATAAAGTCTCAAGGTCCTCTTGACCCTGTCCATACTGGTGCCATGTTTTCTGTGCTGGCCTCCCTGGGTCTGACGGCATCAGACGACTTCAGCAGTGTAACATGCCCTAAGTAGGGGACTGGCCCGGTCCGATGGAGATGTGACTTGAGTGCTCCATGGACGTGATCCTGCTAGTTTATACTCTAAATCTCTGTTCAATTACCACAAGTAAGAAACTGATCCTCTTCATTAGAGAGTCTATTATATAGGGATAAAATGTGCAGTCCCAATTGTGTTTGTGGCAGGCACTCAGAGGAGGGAGAAAGATTAGGTTTCAACTTGCAGGAGACCCAGCTTCTGGCACTGGCTGGCCCACTTCGGGACATGCCAGTTCCTTGCAGTTGACCACATATTTCCTCCTCCTGTCTTGTGAACACAAACCGGATGCATCTGATTAAGTGCTCCCAGCTCTGGCTGTCATAAGTAACTCGCTGGCAGCATGCCCCCTTGCAGCTACTCTGGGCACTAGGTTTGCGTCTGCTAAGGTTTGGCGTGTTCACCTCCGAGGATCTTAGCCGGGCCAGGTGCCTGGCAGTATTCCTCTGCATTCATTCATTCTCCTCCTTCTAGCTTCTTTTTATTTTCCACTTTTTCTTCCATGCCCTGTCTTGCTCGGCAATCTTTCCCCACTTTGTTCTTTTATTTTTTTAATTAAAAATTTTTTTCAATTACATTTGACATACAATATTATTTGCTTTCAGGTATACAACATTAAGCATTTCTATAACTAGCAAAGGGATCACCCCAATATGTCTAGTACCCATCTAACATCATACATAGTTATTACAATGTTATTGACTATATTCCATATGCTGCACTTGACATCTTGTGACTATTTTTATAACTGGCAATTGGTGATTTTTAATTCCTTCACCTTTCTCACTCATTCTCCCAGCTCCCCTCCTACATAGTGACCATCAATTTTTCTCTGTATATATGAGTTCGTTTCTGGTTCGATTGTTTATTTTGTTCTTTAGATTCTGCATGTAAGTGAAATTATGTGCTATTTGTCTTTCTCTGTCTGACTTATTTCATTTAGTCTCACTTTGTTTTTAATAGGTGCTACATACCGTATTTTGCCACGTATAATGAGCACATTTTTGCTCAAATTTGTGAGGGAAAAATAAGGATGCACATTATACATTGGTATCTATATAAATGTTTTTAAGTCTTTTATTTATGCTTACGAGTTAAAAGTGTAACTCTTGAAATCAATAATAATATCCATACGCAAAATGATACCCTAAGGTATGATAATCAGCTTTTTTAACATAAACAATTTTTATACATAAAATTTGTTGTGCCTTGTATCAGTTCTTGTATTTTGTAATTATTTGTTACGTGGAATTTCTTATACCATAATATGTTAAAAAACAAATGCTAAATTTCCTTTATAATACAAAAATTAAGTACCCAAATATAAACAAATAACAATTTGAATTAAAAATTTAAAACAGAAGATTTTTTCTCCTGAAAGTTTGGGCCAAAACCATGGCTGCGCAATACACATGGGAGCGTATTATACACAGAGAAATACGGTGTACCCTTTGACCCAGCTGCCTCATTTGGAGTGGCACAGAGAACTGCACGCCAGAATCACCTGGAGCTCTACTGGGAGGGACAGTGTTTACATTTGCTCAATGGCTGTGATTTTGGGTCCCTGACAACCAAACCTGCCCAGAGCATTTCTTATTGGACATAATTGTAAGTACATAGTTTAGTGATTAACAGCATGGACTCTAGAGCCAGACTCATTGCATTTTGGCAATGTGACTTATTGGCTGTGTTAGCTGGAGCAGTTTATACACTTTCCCATGCCTCAGAATAGTCAGCTATAAAATGGGAATAATCTACTTCAGAGTAGATTATTGCCACTATACATAGAAATGGCTAGAAATAGTTCTGGGTACATAGAGAAATGCTGATAAAGTATTAGCAATTTTAATTATTAACCAGAAAAACGCCGGCAAAGGAGTAACAATTTTCATTATTAGCTATGCAAGTAATATAAATTTTATGTTTTTATTATATTACTTTTATAGCTAATATAATTTAAATTACTTATATAGCACCTCTATTTTAACCAGCTGAAGCCCTCTAATATCTTAGCTGATGAATTCTCATCATAATCTTGAATTATTCATAGAATTTCCTTTGTGTAGACTGGAGAAAAAGGCCGCATTCAGTTTTCAGGTTGGACAGGTGATGAGACAGGGTCTTTACTTGGAGACAGCCAGCATCTGAGTTGTATGTACAGATACATGGGGAAATACATGTATGGGGACACCCCCCTGAAGAGTTGGCAGAACACACCTCAGATGTCATGTGATTATTGTCGGAAACGAGGCACGAGATCACGGAGCAAGGATGGATCCCAGTGTACCTGCTCTCCTCTGTATCTCTGTCCCTACCGATGGCGAGGAGCACGTATTCATGTTATGTTGGTAAAACAAGCAAACCAACAGCCACTTTTCATGTCACTGTTACCCTTACGACAGTCCCGAGGGAAAGCTGGGGGCTCGGGCTGTTTGCTTTGGGTGCCTAGCATGGGGTTCTCTTGCCTTCCTTATATGTTCTGCTAACGTTTATAAAGCATTGGACCGAGAAGAAAGCACTTGATGTTCTGTAATCAACACTCGCCTGCCAGGCACGCTCCCCGACGCTTCGCCTTTAATGTTCTTGCCCACTCCCTGAGTTAGTCACTGCAGGCTCCACTGTAAAAATGGGGACATGGGGGCTTAGAAGGGTTTGACTGATTGCTCAGGGTCACACAGTTGGCCAGTCCTGGAGTCACCGTCAAAGCCCCAGTGTTTTTTGTTGTGGTGGTGGTGGTCCTACCGTTCTGATTTTGTTTCTTGTTCCAATCTCAGTGTTCTTCTCACGTGGGATCCCGACTGGCTTACAAATGTTCAACTCCTAACTTCCCAGGTGACTCCGTTTTCTCCCCTTTATTTTGTCCCATAGTCCCCTTTTCTTCCTAGTTGTTCATCTTTCCCTGCGGCCCTCTTGCAATTTGGCCAATTTGTTTCACAATTGTTTGTTTTGTTTTGTTTTAGGCTGGTTTTCGTATGGAAATTTTGTTTTCCTCTGTCATTACTCGATACAGTCGAATGGAATAACTCTTGGAGGGTAGAACCGGGCCTTGTTCATCTATCCATTCCTAGGGAATACCACACGGATCAGTAAATCAAAAGTTTTGAATAAATATTAGGTGGGTAAATGAGTGAATGCACGTGGTAGAGCTGTATCAGTGTTCAGGGCTGGCTGCCGAGCTGGACCCCCTTCCTTGTTTACCGAACCCCATTCCCTGCAAGCGTGAACACCTCCTCTCCCATAACCTTTGCCTTTCTCTCCACCATCAAAATTGGCCTCCCTTCCTTTCTCCCCAGGTTGTCCTGCGGGAGCGGCAAAAGTTGTGTGTCCACGGGGAGAAAGGAAGGGAGAAAGGCTGAGCAAAGGGAAACAGCACCCAGGTGCTTCCCCAGACCTCATCCTAGGAGGGAGCTGAGGGACCCATTCATAAAGAAAACCAGAGCCTTTCCCAAAGCTTTGCATTTGGGGATGCCAGTTATATTATGTGCGTGGCTAACTCTTGACATTCTAAAACTATAAAACGTAAGTCCCTGAGCCACATTAGTATTTCATTTATGAGAATGTGAAATCCCTTGGGAGGGGAGAATCATGCCAAAATTTCCACCACCCATTAACCCTGATAGGCGAGGACGCCCGCTGCCTGCAGGAACGTGCTGAAATCCTGCCATCTTGTGGTCAAACGAGACACGACACATTCGCTGATTTTTCTAAATTCTAAAACCCTGTATGGAGAACAAGTTGACATAATTTGCTTACTTTAGAATCATTCTTCACCACAATGCAGGGCAAACTAACCTATTTTATCCCAGTTCCACCCTTTGATGCTCAGCATCTTTTCTGGGGAAAAAAAGATTTTACTTTTTCCAAAAATATGTGCGTCCTTCTCAGTGTATGTACTCAGATGAATTTTGCTGCCAGAATGTATATGGTAGGCTTCCCCCTAGCTCAAAAAACTTGAGATATTTTGATTTCTTTCAAGCTTAGGAAACAAAAGTAGGCAATGGATTTCTCACTTGTGTTTTCCTTCACTCTTCTTCCCTTCGTCTAGTTGCACTCTCAATGGAAATCTTTCTAAAAATCAGGATCCTGACAAATTTAGTAGAAAGAGGGTAAATGAAAAAGAAATAAGTGATTTATAGTTACCCTGCAATGAGACTGCAGAAGACTTAGATGAAACTATACTCCTGGATCTCAGCTGGTGGGGAGGTCAGGCTTAGTGGGGATCCCCCGGCTCCTTGGATCTCCTTGTCTGTCCTAGTAAACACACACACACAAACAAAGAGGAGGAACTTGTCCCTGAAAGCCACTGCCACCCAAACCCTGTAAATGTAGAAAATGAAGGGGATGCAGGAGCTGTTGATTTGATGTCCCTGTCAGTTAGGCAGAGTGTGCCATGACCAGGTAGGTCCCCTGCAAAAGCGGTGGGTCTAGCATACATTTATTGTAATTGATTAGAGATTTGGTTCACTTTGCTGATACCCTAGCAATTGCATTCTTGTTAATGTTTTTAATATTACAATTGAGGGAGTTCCCTGGTGGTGTAGTGGCTTAAGGCTTCGGCGCTGGTGCTGTCGGCGCTGCGGCCTGGGTTCGATTCCCGGTCAGGGAGCTACCTACATACCAAAAAAAAAAAGGAAAAAAAAAATTACAATTGAGTGAAAATGAGCTATTTATCCTGCTAATCTTTAGAACAATCCTAATCCTGGTCAGAGGAATCAAAATCCTCCTAGATGATTCCAATTATTTAGTAGCAATTATTCATGTCTCTTTTCCACACATATAAAAGCAAATTCTTAAATGCATTTGTGGAATTGGGAATTGTTCTGGGGAAGCGTGCCTTTTTCTTGCATAATTTATAGCAGTAATGACACTCAGAAGATTGGCAAAATCACCAAGTTGCCAATGAAACCTATGTTTTGGGCAGAATTATTTTTCTTTTAGTGAGGAATCCCGGGACTAGTACTGGTTCTACTTCATATGAATGACTCACTCTGATGACTCATAATTCAGTAAACACCCAAGTTGATGCAAAACTTTCAAGAAAGCAAGTTTCTATAACACTGGAAAGAAATACTTCGTTATATCTAAAGTGAGGTCCTGGGATCCCTGTGACAGGAGCCCTGGTGCGTTTTTGTGGGTTCCTAGGCCCCAGGCCAGACCTGTTGGACCTGGTGCTCTAAGGTCTACATTTTCAAGTCAGGTCAGGTGATTCTTCTGCTCATCCATACTTGGGAACTCTTGCTCTAGAACGGTAGTTCTCACTTTCTAGAGATATTTAAAAGTGGTTAAAAAAAAAAAAAAGCCTGGTTCTATTCCTGAAATTCTGAATTAATTGGCGCCAGAGTGTGGTTTGGGCACTTGGGTTTTTAAAACTCCCCCGGGAATGGGAGCTGCACCTCAGGTTGACAGCCAATGCTCTAGGACAGGGACTGACAGTTTTGGTTTTTTTAATTCCATAAAATGTAAGGTAGTAAACATTTTCGGCTTTGCAAACATATTGTTTCTGCCCCAACTACTTCACTCTGCATCAAAGGCATGTGAGCTTTGTTTCAAAAAGACATTACTTACAACAGCAGTATCTAGCGTTTTGGCTTTCTTGGGCCATATTGGAAGAATTGTCTTGGTCCACACATAAAATACACTAACTCTAACAATAGCTGATGAGCTAAAAGGAGGGTCACAAAAAATATCATAATGTTTTAAGAATTTGCATTGGGCCACATTTAAAGCCGTCCTGGGCCACAGGTTGGACATACCTGATTTACAGTAATAGGCTGAATTTGGCCTGCAGGCTGGAGTTTGCTGACCACTTGTCTCCAGATTTAGGCATATGCTTAGGACCCACTCTAGGCCTACGGAATCAGACTATGCATTTTATCACCTGCATGAACATAAGTCTGGGAAGCACTGCTTTAGGAGACAGCATGGTATAGTGAGTACATAACAATTATTTGTCACACCCTATACAATCGTGGTAGGTATTCTATTAAGTCATAGCACCCTCTTCAGCAATGTCTACAAATGATTTCAGAATCATTCTTAACATAACACTGTAGACAGTACCACTTACGAGCTATGTAATGTGGAGCATAGCGGTTAATGTCTCTATTCCTCGTCTATTAAATCAGAGAGTCTAGGAGATTTCTAAATTCCTCCTCTTTCTTATATTCTATAATTCTGACTCAATGTGGCCTAAATAATTGATATAAATTAACAAAAAACTAAACTAATTGAAGAAGAAACAAGAAAGCATTATTTACTTTAGAAATTGAGAAAAATATTCTAGTTCCCAATTACTAGAGGAACTTAGAATGTTTAAAGTCGAAGATAAGAACAATCTCTTAAGAAATACAACTCCTATCTCCTATCTCCTATCTCCTTTATTTGTCAGAAGACAAATAAAGAGGATTTTGGAAAGTCTTATATTAAATATTGAAAAAGAACTATGCCAAAGGATCAAAAGAGAAAGGCACACACAAGTGAATGGACACATTCCCCAAGAAATTTGAATACATTAATTTAACATAAAAAAAAGAGAAAGGTTTACTCCACATACAAGTGCTGTCCAGAAAGTATCCAGCCATGTAATATGAAAAATAGAGGCATTTAAGGCTGAATTTTTTCCGGACTGACCTTCTATATGGGAGAAATATACTGCTTCGATATTAAAGGGTATCTGTTATGAAATTCCCCGATTCATGGTTCAGTGAGCAAGCACATTCCCTACTTCTCAGTTGTCTGGATTAGAAGTTAGACCAGACTACACAACATCCCCTTCAGGTTTAGTCCACCTTGACCTAGGTCAGGGCCATGTGAGGATTCAGGCTGACTAAAGTTCAATGAACCAACGTGCGTGGAGATTTAGATGGGGCCAGCCTCAACAATTGCTATGATTTTCACAGGAAGGAGTACTAGAATTCAAGGACTTTCTGGTCAAAATGGAATTAAATTTGAATTCTCTTTCTGCCATTTACTATTGGCTTTGGCCTTGGCCAAACCACTCACCATCTAGGACCTTCAGTTTTCTCAACTGTAAGACAATAACCTGCAGATTGTTGTGAGAATTAAAAGGGATAAAAATAATTTTTGTCCAATTCACAGTACACATTGATAAATATTAGCTTCTTCCCTGGACCTTTTTCTAAAATTTTCCAAACAAATAAAAATATTTTTTCCCTGGCGTATGCTCAGTGATAGTCTAGTGCCCTATTTTAGGGCTGTATGGAAAAAAGTTCAGCCATAAATGCCTCTATTTTTCATATTACATGGGTGGATACTTTTTGGACAGCCCTCATATATTATTTACACAAATTTATAAATCCAGCAATTATAAAGAGACCATAATGCCTACAAGTAACCAGTTTAATGAATAAGCTGAATTTTTAAGGCATAACCTGACCACGGCTTTCTGTTTCTTCCAACCACTGCCTTTGGGTTTGCTGTGTCTTAGCTCTCTTCCCATCCCTTAGTACTACCTTGGGTGGGTCCACAGCTTTCCAGTCACTTTTAGGAGTTACATGAACACTGTGATTTTTCAGGTATGAACATGCCCAGTCACCTCTAAATAAGACTGTAATCTTACCTTCAGTTCACAACTCGATTCCTTCTCCCTACCTAAGCCCTGACTCATGGCGTGGGGACACACCATGGAGGAGGGGGTGTGATTGGGCTCATGCCCAGCACCAAAGACACCTTAAGGTGAATTTAAAAAGGTGACCCTTCTGAGTCAGCTGCAGTCAAGATGGGTCAAGACAGGGTTGGCTGGATGTCAGCCATTGTTTGGGCCACCTGACTGATCATCTCTGTGCACAGTCCATGCGACTGACTAAAGTGGTGTGAAATGCATTATTTTTCTCATTATGTGTCCTGGCTTTTTTCACTTTTCCTTTTCTATTTTCTCTTTTGCTTCTGCTTCTTTTGAGTAGTAGGCAAAGCAGATGGTGTGTTTTCAGAAAAATGCAACTCGTGTAATTCAGTTGAAAGTGCCCTCTGTAGTGTTCTGGTGAATTTTTTGACTGCTCTGCACTCCTCTCGGCACGATTCCACCTGAACTAGTCTCTGAGAATTCTGACTGGGGTGATCACACTCAGTCGGTCTTCAGCCCCCCACAGGATGCCCTCAGCTTCTCAAGGTCATTGTCTCATTCTAGCAGGATGCACTTTTTGTCTGGGGTCCTATTTATCTTTCAAACATCTCATTGATCCTTGGGAAAATATAGCCTCATTGCCTTGATGGTGGTTGACTATTCTTCCCTCTCACACTTCCTTGTCATCACAGAGTCTATCAGCCTCCTGCCTTCAGACTTCTCTAGGCAAGATGTAGGCACGTTATTGTCCACCTAGAATCAAGGGGATACATGCCAATTTTTCTAAGAACTCTCTCATTAAGCTCCATTCTGGTGTCAAACAAAAAGAAGCCTAAAAATTTTACAGCTGGGAACTTCTTTCAATGACCCCCCTACTCTGCAGCAATTTTCCTCATTGACTTGTGTTGGTGTGGGGGAAAGGGAAGTCTCATCCTCTCTTCACAGGGAGAAAAAGGACTATAGCATGCTATCAATGGCTCTCTCCGGTGACTTTTCTCTAGGTCCATGTGGTGTTTATAATGGAGCTGCCTCTACCCCTGTCCAATAAGGGTCTCCTATTCCCCTGGACAGTGACTGGTTTGTAGATGCAGCATTATGCTAAATCAGGGCCACCAGAACTAATCTTGGGACTTTGACTGACACACTCCATAAAAGGTATTATTTTTTTTTCTACTACATTTGCTAAGAAGGTGGGGCGATTGGTAGTCATCTTGCTACCATGAAAAGAAAGCTTGCCTGAAAATAAGGTCAATGCAGAGAAAAAGCAAAAAGTAAAAGATGAAGAGTCTTGACGATATCATATTAGCACTTGGATTCACATATGTGGCAACTCAGGCTCCTTGTATTTGCCAGTAATATTAGTTCTTAGTAACACATACTTCCATGGTACTATTGACTAAATTTATTAAAATTGTATCTAAGTACATGTTTGTTTCCACTCTAAGTATAAGGTATAAGACTCTTAACACATCAAGGATCTAGTCTAACTCGTCCTTATTTCTCTGGTGGCCAGCAGACTGTGTCTTACTTGTTGAAAATTCAGCACAGATTGCATAAAAATGTTTACTTTTAAAATATTGATTTGAGGAGTGCCAAATGTTCTACACTTCCACATTTTTACATTTGGAGTCACTTTTCTAGAGTGAAGTGATTACCCAAAAGATGACGAATACAGCGGAGGGATAGTTATCCATGTTCAGTCTAGTTAGGAAAAACACTCCGCCTCCTGCCAGGGACGAGAGGGCTCCTCAAAGACAGCCAAATTTCCCCACCTTTTCCTGCTCCTGAGCTGGTGAACAGCATGGAGGAACCTAATTTCCTACTTCTTTGAATACATAGGACCCATTGCCAAGTCTGAGAACCCTTCCTTGACCATCCACAGCACACACGTTAATACTGGTGAATGTAATCTCATCTTATTTGTTAATCACAGCCTAGGAAGTCATTCCACATGGTGAAGCAGAGGGGGAGGCTTTGTATATAAAGACACAGCTTAAGACCCTGTGCATGTGGGGTGAGGGGCATCCCCAAATTCCAAGTCACAGTAAAACAGAAAGTCATGCTCCTGATAGGACATTATTTTCAAGGATTTAACTTGGCTCTCCCAGCTTTATCCTTGGCTCTTGCATGGACATAGGACTCAAGCACAGAGATCAGAATTCAGCACAGAGCTGAGGCCCTGAGAGAGATAAAAGCAAAGTCATTCTGAGATGACGGGCTAAGCGAGAATTTGCACTTTTCAGAAGCTATCAGAGGAAACTTAGCCTTAGAAAGCACTTGATGGCAAAGTCTTGAAGCAATTAAAAATGTACATACTGAAAATCTTTTACAAATTGTGGAAAGATTTTGATATAAGAAAATAGTATTGCAACACGGATGAGAACACCTTGGGAAACCTGGAAGAAAGGCGATATTATCACTTAGAAAGCAAAGGGGAAAAAAACCAAATGCAGATTGGTAACTAACAGATCTCTCTACTACAGTATATTTTTGCTCATTTCTGACTTATCAGGATGAACCATTTATTTCAAAACCAATATATACGAGTGAGGTACGGAAATAAATTACTTACATATTGTGCTCAGGCACACCTGTTTCATTTCACCTGCATTTTTTGAACACTGACTCTATGCAAAGCCTTTTAGTAATGAAGCACTTTGGAGGAATCAAAACTCACAGGCAGTAGGAAAGGTGGACATACATAAATGATTCCAATATGAACTGACTGTGATAAATACAATGACAGAAATCAAAATTCCACTAGAACACAAGCTCTTCGAAGACAGAACTTTTTCTAACCCTCAGAGCTAAAATATTTGCTCAGTAATATAAATGAAGGTGCTTGGGAAATATAGAAAAGGAAGAAAATTCATAAAACTATCAGGGGTGGGAGAAAGCCTTAGGGTAACTTGATTTCCCTAAATTTCTGGTTGATAACCGCGTCATTGAAATGGGTTTCATGCCTCTACAGTGACTTGCCTTCTGAAAGTGTTATTATTCTTTTCTAACAGTAGGTGGCACTACAAATGCAGGTAGTGACGGAAGCCCTCGTTTCAGCGATTTATGCTTCCTTAGAATGGGACTTTCACCTCTTCTCCGGGGCTTTGCTGAACTTCGCTGGAGCTAGAGGAAGAAGGGAGTAATACAGATGGGGATTTTATGCAGGAACAGAAATTCTATCTAATGTTTGGGTTTTAATCAATGTTTCGTTGGTTAAATTTAGAATTTCAAAACGAAATTTTCTTAAGACTTTGTTGGCATCAGAGATCTTATTTCATTTTTAGTATGTAGTAATGGAAAAATGCTTTTTAAAAAAAATTCCACATATCAAATCAAATTCTTTTTCAAACATATGACTTCATTAAATGTTTAATCATGCTGCCTTGGACATGTTAAACTACAACGAGTTTAAGACATCTGGATTACTTCAAATGTTTAATCGCCTAAGCACACAGATTTTATTTGAAGTACCCAAACACAGATTTAACATCTTACTAAACACTGAACTTACAAATGAAATAAATCAGACTTGCAAATATAGTAGATCAAATTCTTCTAAGCATTTCCAATAGCTTCAGACCCAGACCACACACACACACACACACCATAAGGATTGCCTCCCTACTAAGAGGATACTGCTGTGGCTCTTTTGCATTTGTCACATCTTTTATTGTCAAGAAAGCAGAAACTCTCTAAACTTCTGTCTTTTCCTCTGAAATTAATTAGTTACTTGCAGGTATATGATTGTAACCTGGTGCCTTCTCCCAAGTAACTGGTTCCTTAAATTCACAGGGAATTTACAAATCCTCAGGTTTAAAATCCCTTTTCGGTAATTATTACGTGATACCCTCCTTGAGGCCTCGGGTGTGCTGATGGAAGTCAGAGCCTCTTTCTTGGGCTGAGGTTTACAAGTCTGATCACTTTCCTAATTTATGTGTCTCACTCACCCCTACTTTATCCTCCTTTTATCAACACCAGCCTGAAATGTGCTCTTTATTCCACAGCAAGGCATGTACGTTTGTTCAAATTGAGTTCCTGACCCTACACACTGGGGCCAAGTCTTAGCAGTTGGTTATTGGAAGATGGTGACAGCCAAATGAATTCTTCTTTCAACTCACCTCTGCTTTCATTGCCATGCTCTCTACTTGCCCACTGTGACCACACGTATCAGAGAATTTTATTTGAACCAAAAGCATCAGACACTGTGAGAGATCACTCAACGCCGTGGTTTTACGCAGAAGAAACGCTGAGGTTCCTCCATTGACTTGTTCAAGGTCAATGAGCTGGAAAAGGGCAGAGCTGATCTAGAACCCAGGGGTCATCCTCCTGGGTTTGGGATAGGGGCAACCCGTGTCTTACGTAGCTATAAGATGTAGGGAATCATTTTGAGCCATTCACTTATTTTATAGAAGAAGAATCAATAACCTCAAGCTCGCATAACCTTTGAAAATGACGTTAGTATATGGATTTCAATAACACCTACTATTCTTTACCACGTACCAGAACTGGAATTGCTTTTTCCATGTTATAACAAAAATCTTTTACAGAAGATGTTATGAACTAATGTAACAGAGGAGGTAACTGAGACTAAGATGTTAAGTAATTTTTTCAAGGTAAAAAATAAAATTAGAAATGAATTTCGGAAACATCTGCTCCCAAACCAGTGTTATTTCTCTGGCATCAGAAGGCCTCTTCCTTGCCAACATTTTTGTTTGGTTTTTGTTTTTCACTTGATTTAAAAAAAAATACGAGACATTAGGATTCACTAAGAGTTTACTTTAAAATTGCTTTTGAAGTTATCTTTTATCTAGAATTATTTCTGATGTTAAGTTAAATTTCAAATGACTATTGCTCAGTGATCTATATGACATAGGCTCTAATGGAGCCCTACAACAATGGTTTCTGTTTATGTCCTTGTAGACAGAGTGAAAAATAATTTGTGTGATCCAATATTTCAGAAATACTTGATTTTAGGGGTGTTGCCACTACAATTGATGGTATGTGATGTAAGGAGCCCAGAGGTAGGTGGTCCCAAGCTAAAGGCAGCAGGGACCACGGTTTGGTCCACAGTTTTGCTGCATGAACCATGTGGTATGTTTGCTCTAGTGCTCATGCTTGCTACTTCACAGTGGAAAGCTAGACCTGCCAGCAGCTCACCCACCCCCCGTAGAAGGAGAAGGTCCTTTGTGTCAAGAAAGCCAAGTTTCCGAAGAGCCCCATGCAACAGACTTCTCCTTTGTCTCTCTCTGTTCCCAAGAAGCCACACCCTTAGACAGACTGATACTAGGGAGAGGAGGATTGTGGGTAAGTGTTGACTCATAGAACCCACTGAAGGTGAATCACCAGAAATCTCTGGAACTTAAGCAAAAGAGTGGGCAAAGGATGAAAACTCAATGACAAATCTTGAAAATTATAAGCCTGTCATATCCTCAGGATTTCAGCAGAGCCAGGAAATACAAGACTTCAGGGGCTGCCATCCTTCAGAGCACCATGCCAAGATGGGGTAGCTAAATCCCCAAACTGGGATGGTCTACATCTGCCTCACAGGGATTAGTTTTAAGATGTGCATACTTTCCCTTGAAACTCTTTTAGAAATGAATCAAGTTAACCACTGACATATTAATTCTCAGTAAGGTCAATGTAGCAAATTTCTATTTCACATTTAAGGACTGATCTTTATTTAGTTGACCACCAGATGAAATTGTTGGCTTTCATTTAGGCACATTGTTGTATGAAAAAAAAAATACCTACCTTTAAAACTATAATTTTAGTCAAGTATTTCAAATGATGAATAGCACATGTGCAGCAGACACTGCTAACTCCTTACCAAATACTTGTTTTCTTTCTTCTTTCTCCTTAAATAAAACATCATTATTGCCATTGTTGTCTTATTTTCACCCTCTCAGACTCAATTAGGGATGGCCAAGTGACTCACTTCTGACTAGAGACTGAAGCCATTGAGTAAAATGCCCCAAAAGAAAAATGTTAGATTTCTTTTATTGTTAAGTGTAATTAAATACAGAAAAACACATAATGTGTATGCTCAGTTTAACAAATAATTATGTAGCAAGCACCTGAGTAACCACACTATCAGATTTTAGAAATTTTGTTTGAAATAGTCTTCCATGCTTTTTATGCAGCTATCCATTTCTTTTCAGTGTTGCAAGGTGTTTCATTCATGAATATATTCTGATCTGTTTATTTACTTATATTTACTTTGTTTCTCATTTCACTTCTTTTTACATAGTCTTATGCATGTATCCTGTTACATAGATATTATATATGCACTAATTAACCACTATGATGTTATATAATACCTAAGAGTGGAATTGCTAGATAAAGGAGTTATGCATACATTTAACTTTATTAGATGATATCAAGTTGTTGTTCCAAACTGTTTGAAAGTGATTGTCTGCTCTACTATAAGATAGTTCTTACTGTTCTACATTCTCACCTGTAACTGGTAGTATTGTACTATTGCTAATCTCATTGGTGTATAGAAATAGACCATAATTATTTTAATTTTCCTAATTACTAGCTTGATCACATTTTCTGATGTTTATTGACCACATATTAGTTTGCTAGGACTGTTATAACAAAGTTCCACAAACTGGATGGTTTAAAGCAAGATTGTTCAACCTGTGGCCTGAGCAGTGCATGAGGCCCAGGACAGCTTTGAATGATTGGATACCCCTGGTTTAAAGAGAAACCGATTGTCTCGGTTCTGGAGGCTGGAAGTCTGAGATCAAGGATCAGGAAGGGCAGGTTTTTTTCTGAGGGCTGAGAGGGACCATCTGTTCACTGACTCTCCTCTCCCCTGGCAGTTCTCTGGCAGATCTTTGTCTGGTTTCTTGCTACTTTGAGAGGAAGTTTCAAACCAAAATTTAAAAAATTATTCGTGGTGCTCCAAAGCATAAAGTAAATTTCATGAAAAGGAAATTGGCATGAAAGATCCCCAGATATGTAGCATTTGCCTTACTTTAACATGGCGAGGTTACATCAATTATGTAAGAATGCAAGAATCTCTTCCTGGGCCAGGCATGAAGGCGTTGTCTCCCTGTCCCAGGGGCTTACATCTTTTGATTCCTAGGAGAGATGATTCCAGGGAAGTGGGTAATGATTTGTGATCGATCCCAGACGCAGCCAGACACTTCCTGAAGGACTGGACCACTAAGCAGAGCACCGTGTTTCAATTTCTTCTCTTTTTTCTAATCCTCCCCGTAACTCCCAGCGAGGGCCATGGAAAAGACCTGGCAAATGTTTATGACTCTCTCCTTTGTCTGAGTTCTCCAGTTATTCCAAACGGCTATGCTCGCTGAATTCAGCTAATAAATAAGTCTAGGCACCGATAATCAAACTCTACTATTCAATCAGTGTAAAATCGTCTAGGGTAGGAGTGAGTCATTTCTCTTAAAATGGCTTTTTTCCTAGAATGGGAAATTACTAGGGCTCATTTTATATACAGGTTCAGTAATAACAAAACTCATTTATTTATTCATTCACTTACATTCATTGTCTGTCTGTTTTCTGCCAGGCGAATTGTTGTCATTGCTTCAGATACTGTTTCTCAATATAGACGTGATTCACTTTTTAATTTATTTCAAGTATTTAATGCAAATTTCACTTTCTCAGTGACACATTTCCTGACTCTTTGTAAACTGCCAACGACCTTACTCCTGATTCCCTCTCCCTCTTACGTGTTTTATTTATTAATATCACTTATCATTTAATATGTTTGGTAATTGCTTTTTTAAGTTGGATATCTGCTCATTAGAAAGTTCACTCTTTGAAGAAATGGATGTTCATATATTTTGGTATTGCTGTATCTCAAGGGTGTGTGTGTGTGTGTGTGTGTGTGTGTGTGTGTGTGTGTGTGTGTGATAGATCCTGTAAGTCCTTGTCATTTCTTGTAAGGGTCTTGAATTTTACCCTATTTAAATGAAGAGCCATTGGAGAGTGTTGACAAGGTAACGACACGATCTGATGCACATTTTAAGGAGATTGCTCTGACTGCTTTACTGAGAGTAAACCGCAGGGTCAGAGAGAATGGTGAGGAGGCTAGAAAAATAATTTACGGAGAGAGTTGATGGTGATTTATGTCAGAGTGATGGTGATGAAAGTGGTAATCAGCAGATTTTGAAGGCAGTGCTGTGGGGTATGGGACACAAGAATTGGTAATGGGGCATAAAAGAGAAAAGTCAAGGCTGATTCGCATTTTGTCTGGTGCAAATTGAAAGATGGAGTTGCCACTCACTAAGATAGAGAAGATTACAGCTGGAATAGGTGTAAGGAAGAAGATGAGCAACTAGGTGTTGAACATATTTTCATTGAAAAATGTGTAAGATATCCCAGGGAAGCTATAAGTAGAATATAAAAGTCTAGAGTCTGTAAGGCAGGTCTGGACTGCTGTGGGAGTAATCAGAATAGAGATGACATTTGAAGTTAGGAAACTGATGAGTATAGAAAGAAGAAAAGAGGTGTAGAAAAGAGGAAAAGTTTAAGAACTTCTGTCCTTGGGTGGCCTAAGGATAAAAATTAGGGAGAAGACCCTTAAGAGTGATTCGGGGAGAGAAACAAGAATGTATGTTCTGGAAGCCACATGAAGAAAGTGTTTCAAGGAAGGTCGTCTGCGAGTAGTGTCAGTTGCTGCTGTCAGGTTGAGTATGATAAGAACTGACCATTGTTTTGATTTTTCATTGTGCAGGTCATGGGAGAGAGGATTTAGAAGAAAAAGGAAGGGAGGAAATAGAGATCAGAGCACAAGGAATGACTTGGGAACGTTTGAGAAAAAATGAAGCAGAAAAATAGTATTTTGTGATCGTAGAGTGTTTAATAATCTTCAAAGTAATTTCTTGCTTTCTTGTTTCCTTTGAAACTCTGCGCAAGGTGGGGCAATGACTTTCTCTTTCACAATTAGGAAATCAAATCTCAGGAAGCTGAAGTGTCTTGGATATTATTATGCAGCTAGCAGGTTACAGAGCTGGGAAAAGAATCTAGTTCAGACTTCTAGTCCGAAGTGTTCTAGAATACACCAGAGATATGCTATCCACAGTGAAAATAAATTCCGCTTGCTTAATGGCTCCGCTTGGGGCCATGCTCAGCTGGGTTCACTGTACGTCTCAGTCCACCAGCTGATGTTTTACAGGTTGATGAAGTAATTTGTTTGTTCAGCTCCAAGAACCCTGCGGGTGTTTAATGTGTGTTAATTCATTGATTGATTCTCAGAGGAGGTTGTAAATCCCAGCATGTTCTCTTTATTGAAGGATATAATCACAATTCACACATAACCACTATAATCACGTATTTACTTCTCCAACTAAAATCCTTTTGATTTTCTCAGTGACAACTGGGGACCTCATTTCAGTTGATGCTTACAGTATAGAATCATCCAATGGGCCATAATTGTCATAACTAGCATATAAATTTAATTTAATGTTTATGGCAGACAGCAGGAGTTATTCAAACACAAGATATTCTTCCTTGGCCCGGTGCAATTTATTGCTACAGGAAACTAGTTAAGTCCAAATTAATGACCATCAGATAGGGAAGGAATGTTTGTCAGAGATATGTGTAAATACACAATTATGTTCCTATGTTGCATACGAGGCATTTATAAGAGTCTCTCAGACTGCCAAGTGAAATTGCTGGCTAAGTTTTTGTCTTGCATTCCCCCAGCACAGAGGGAAGAAGCCATGTATTTCTGGAACAGAAAGGTCAGTAACAGGGAAAATATTTTTAAATGATAAATGATAATGCTATAGAAAAATAAATGGAATTATCTCCCAATCACACACACACACACACACACACACACACACACACACACTACTAAATAAGGAGAATAAAGAATTAGAGAGAAATACGTGTTGAAGGCCTGCCACAACCCTATAAGTCCCTAGACATTGAAGTGTGAGTACTTGGATCTGACAACATTAGACAGGCTTCTGGTCTACCTCAGAGAACCAAGGTAGAAATATTTCAATGGAATTTCACTGAGTTGAAATCAAAGAGCTCTCCACAGCTTTTAAATAGTTGGAGAGCTAGGAGAGTGGGTATTAGAAGTCTGCAAGCCCAGGTTCAGGAAGAATTCTTGACCATGACCCTTAAAAGAGGGACAGATGTTTGCTTGCAAAGAAGGATTTCTAATGTCCACCTGCAATTCACAGATGTAAATGTTGATTCTATAATTATATACACACATGCAAAGCTGTCCGAAAAAAAAATCCAGCCATAAATGCCTCTAGTTTTCATATCACATGGCTGGATACTTTCCGGACAACCCTTGTATATAAAGATACATCATAGGATTATGTACTTTTTCTATGTGTATCTCTTTATATTCACAGTACTTGTAAGTTGGGTATGAGTTTCATGGGTACGAACTGTCACTTTTTTTCCTCTTCCTAAGATGAATTTAAACCTAACTCGAAGCTCCTATGCCACCAGTGTCTCTCACTAAACCCTGAATAGTCCTCCAGCATTGTCCAAAAGTCTTGGGGTTTTTTGCAAAGCAAATTCGGGGAGGCACTTCCAGTATTGAATCCACACTGGTTGCTGCTCACTGTTTGTAAGCCTTCATGGTCCTTTGAAGTCCAGAGCCCTGGTGCTCCTTTGCAGGGCACAGCCTAGGGTCTTGGCAAGTGCTGAAGGTGCCTAGAGCCCCAGGGCACCACCAGAGAGCGGCGATTCTCATGTCTCTTGCTCACCATGCTCCATCCTCTTCCCATCCTGGGGAGACACTGAGTTCGTTCTTCTCACCCTTGCTCTCTCCTTCTCCCCTCCGCACGCTGGAAGCATGTCTCTTTAATGAGCCTAAGCTTTTATAATGCACAGGTTGATTGGCCTCAGTGTCTACCATCCACCAGTTCAATTACAAACTACCAGCCTGGAGGCAGGGGAAGATAAATTGCCATAATTGCAAGGTACAGAGAGGAAGAGTAATGTGAACCGGTGTATCGGAGTTTCTAGAAATGCTGGGTGAAATTATGAGAAGAAAGGGATATCCTATAGATCAATTCTGAGCTCTCCATGGCAATAATATTTGACTCGAAGGCTGTGTATCTTTGTTAATCCCTTCACAATAACCTTTACTGTAGCTCCCTTCTAAGTAGCTTTGCTTATTTTTTCCTTTGAGGTTGAGGGGCGTAAGAAGAGGAAAAGGAAGGATTTCAAGAAGATGGAATGTGAGCATAGGAGAGGGGACGGGAAGGTCACGGAGAGTTTTTGTGTCCAGTTACTTGCTCCTGAAATCCTAGAATGGTGCTGCTAGAGCAGCATGCGTTGGGAAGCTCCCTGGCGTTTCTTCCTGCAGCAATACTTCTTCAGGCGGCGAATGATAAGGAGTAAAGGGCAAGTGGAAAAAGGAGGAAGTGTTATGCCATTGGAGGAGGAGGTAAAGCTTGTTTTCACCTCTAGACTTTTTGAAAACACAGTTGCTGTGAGCTGTCTCTCTCTGTAGCCTTTCTTTTCCTCCTCTCACTTCTCTTCCTCTTCCTTTCTTTTGTTATACACACGTGCACACACACAGAGACACACAGAGACACACACATGCACACACACATACATACACATACACATATACACACATGCACACGCACACACACATACATGCACACACACATATACACACGTGCGCACACAAACACACACATATGCGCACACATACATACGTGCACATACACATATACACGTGTGCACACTAACATGCACACACACGCACACATACACACTCACACACACTCACATGCACACAGACACACACAGGCACACATACACACTCACACACACACTCACATGCACATAGACACACACATGCACACATACACACTCACACACACACTCACATGCAACAGACACACACATGCACACACACACACAGACACACACATGCACACATACACACTCACACACACTCACATGCACACAGACACACACGTGCGCGTGTACACACAGACAAGGCGCGCACACACATGCACAGACACACACATGCACACACACACAGACACACAGAGACACACACATGCACACACATACATGCACACACACACAGACACACAGAGACGCACACATACATGCACATACACATATACACACGTGCACACTCACATGCACACAGACACACACATGTGTGCGCACACACAGACACAGTGCACACACACATGCACAGACACATACGTGTACACACACACTCACAGACACACACACATGCACACACACGTGCACACACACACGCACAGACACACAGACACACACGTGTACACACACAGACACAGACACACACGTGCATACACACGCGCACACACACGCACACACAGACACACATGCCTGCACACACACACACGTGCACACACACAGACACACAGACACAGACATGCATACGTGCATACACACACACACGCACAGACACACATGCACGCATGCACACACAGACATACACGCACGTGCGTACACAGAGACACACATACATGAACACAGACACACACACACAATCTCTCTTTGCTCCTGTCCTCCCTGTTGCACTACTATCTGCTTCTATCATTCTTGATTTTCAGAATCTTGGCACTGTACTAAGTAGTCACAGGTCTACTGTAATATATTTCTGAACACTAAACTGA